>BOSO01029893.1:0-13273 GCA_018403395.1 Gorsachius goisagi | reverse complement strand
ATGGGCTGAAACTGCCCCACTCAATTGCCGTGGTGATTAGGCCATTCCGGTGGGGTGGGGTTCAATGGGCCGAAACTGGTGATTAAACTGCTCCACTCAGAAGCTTGCCTGCCACCAATGTTGAGACAAAATTCCAGTCCCTTACACCTAGGAATGTTATTCTCTTGCACAAGTTGTCAAAAATGGATTAGATTTTGGCTTTATTACATAAATAGGTAACACCAGTGATTTATTCTACCACATTTGCTTCATAACCATATTCCAGTAAATGAACTATCTGTGTTGTTCTCACTGTGATAAATATACTTTGCCTCCATATTGAAACCTCACCTACCAAGGCCTAAAACTACATTGACAAAAATGCATTAATCAGATATATTTCTGTGTAAAAAGCAGTCAAATTCACTAAGACTTATTTTGGAAATTTTCTCTGAACAGGATGTTCCTGTGAATTATAGAAAAACCACTACACAAATTTTCTTTCTGTCACTGTTACAGATTTTTTCAAGCTCACCAAATGTATACAGTCTGTTGTGGTTATCTTTGTAAATTGTTATGACAAAAAAACCCTCAAAGACTCGTTTTTACTTACATTGCATAAATTACTAACTCATACACATAAATCCCCTCAGTGGAAAAGATTCCTTTTAATCAGAAAGGAATCCTATTTTTGCAATAATAACCAAAGTTTGTGAACTTCATATTTCAAATGAAACTTCAGACATCTGTTACTTCAAGGAATTATTTTTCATTTTTAGTCATTTGCAATAAATGGTGAAAAAAATATGTGTCTTTGAAAGAAATACAATGACTGTAATTCTAACTTGAATTTTAACCATTCTTTGTCCATAATATAACACTTTACTGTGAACTCATTAAGTGGGGCTGGAGTGACCTCTCTGTGCTCAGTAACACATCCCCTTTAAGAATTACTCAAGGGGAATAGGCATTGTGCCATGAAATCTTTACCATGTAATCATTTTAGATTATATACATGTATGGAATATATACTGTCTGGTAATATAGTCTTGCTTCACTTTATGATATTATGAAATTACTTTCTTAATTTATCCTATTCCTACACAGGGTATTTAGTATACAAAGTGCAAGAAAAATAGCAACTCAAACACTCACACATGCTGGTGCATGTGGTATAGAAAAACTTTTCTGTATAGCTCCCATTGCTAGAAGCATATTCATGTTTTGCACTGTTAATTCATCATTGGGTTTACTATGTTATGTCCACATTAGCATTTCAGTGAAATAAACTACAGTTAATGATCAGGACTACACCTTTGAAGGAAATGTCCCACAAATCATCACTTAATGCACTGAGTGGTCTCAGAATACACAAATTGGATTCCTTCTGGCTGAAACTAAACTGAGAAATGCACTCCAAGAGAGCATTTGATGAGCTCCCACCACGTGTGGGACATGCTGTCCACTAGACTGAACTGGAAGCAGTCTGAAGTCAAACCTCATTAAACATGTATAGTGTGGACATCAGTCCTGGGCACCAGCTATTTCCATCTACAAACCCACACTTAATGCCTACTAATGGGTAATGTGAATGTTGCCAATAAATGCTATGTCTCTCCAGAATTATGCAGGTACTTAAATAATGAGCTCCATGTGCAAACTGTAACAGGAAGTAGCTATAGTAATCAAAGTTTATGTTCATGTAAGACAGAACAGACAAAATAAACTATTATTTGTAGTGGCCCATTTTTGGAATAATGAAACCCTACACATAAAATTCTTGAAGACTATAAATAATTCTAAGTCTTTTGTCTTGCAAAGTAAGAGCATCATTTATCGCAATACAGAGTATTAAGTTTACTACCCCTTCACATTAAAAGTTCCACTTCTAGAACAGAAATATTATACTAAATCCATCAGAAACCTGACTGTAATTTTGTTTAAAGAGCTAGATTTATTGACTTTTCCTTTAAAATTTATGTGTTAAAATTGATGTTCTTTTTGCACTAGCATGGATTTTGCATTCCTGAGGGTATGAGAAACTACTCTGGAACTGACTATGCCTTAGGTTTACTTTAACACCCATTCACATCAGTTTAACAACTGTTTTCAATGTTACAGGATTTATTTTTTTTTAATTTGTGGTTTGGGGTTATTTATAAATGTGGAATCCCATATATTATATAGAAGTTAACTTTCTTCCACAGAAAAAAACCTCCTCAACATTTCTAGCTAAATATAATTATAAAACTGTGCGATCTAAAAAAAAAAAAAGGTTTAAAAAACCAGCTTAATACAATATATTCTTTATAGTTTATTTATGTACTTTTTTTTAAATGTTAGACTTTGTATCCTGCAGACAGTTTGCATTAAGTAGCAGAAATACAACACATTCTTCTTTCTCTTTATAGAGTCAAATTTATCAAAAATAACAATCCAAAACACATACTTGCGCAAGCACTGGTCCTCCTTGGGCTTATTAGATATTACACATAAAGTAACAACTGATACCTTTTATGTTGTATTTACTAATTATTTAGTCATACAAATTATGCAGGTTTCTTCTTCTATACATATGGTTCATATGTTTAACTTCTTCAGTGTTCTTACCCAAAGATTTCTTGTTCCACTTTAAGAATAAATATAATTTTATGTGAGAATGGTGTGAAATTCAACTCTATCACAGAGAATTCAGTCCATAATTACACTGTTCTATTGCTGAGAATAAAATGAAAGAAAGAAAGAAAGAAAGAAAGAAAGAAAGAAAGAAAGAAAGAAAGAAAGAAAGAAAGAAAGAGAAAGAAAACTCTATAGATTTGAAATTATTTTAAAACACACGTTTATATATTGCTAAGAAAACACTCTTGGATTTTTTACCCAATAAAATTCATCTTTGATTCAATATGGGTTTTGCAAAGCTGACAATGACAAGACCAGTCTTATCTGTAAATCCACTCCTTGAAATATACTAATGCCTTTAAAGAATTTTGTTCCTAATTTTTCAAAATTAAAATAAATAAAAATATACATATCATTCAACCATCTACTTTAAAAAATATGTAAATCTTAAGAAAAGAATACTATCAAAATGTATTTTGACTGTATCCTCAGCTGGTATGAGTTGGTCTTCATGAGTTTAAATATACACACCTACATGGAATTATCACAGTTGAGGATCTAGACTATTAACCTCTTCCACAGTTTATTAAGAGTCTAATTGTCATATAAGTTAGAAGCCCTTGACAGCACTTTGGCCATGTGAAAACATCTCGATTTTCACCTTTTAGCTCATTTACAATACCAGAGAAATTTTCAGGGGCCTTCCTGACAGGCAAAAGTCTGATGCAGGGGTGAAATCTTGGCTCCATAAAAGTCCATGGCAAACTCCTATTGAGTTTACTGGATCTACAATTTTCCCCAGAGTAGTAGAACTAAACTCTATGAACAAAATATGTGTTCCTAAATATAACGATGACAGTGCAGTTAGGCACCTTTTTCTGGTTATCTGTGGAGGAAAAAAAGCAAAGAAAATTCTCTCTGAAAGTCTGGGAAAATCTCCTGATTATGTCAGTTTCCTGACCATAAAGGCATCCTGAAACAAAGCCTTCAGTGGTAGCTATAGGACTTAATAAGGAACCTCCAAGAGAACTGTGCTTTCCAGCAATGTTTTTTACATTACTATTCCTAGTATGTGTATAAAAGAAAGTTTTGTTGATAGAGTACATGTATTTACATTGGATTATTTTTTTGGCTATGTGATCTCCCAGCTTTCTTTATGATCTGGAGGTTTATGAGGAAAAGCCACATCTTAGAACAATTATGAGAGTTACTACAACGCAGTTGAGACTAAGAAATTATTTCTTCTCATTTTTGGCTTTTCCTCAGCTAATGTCAATGATAATGGCTAAGTTCCTTCTGGATAGAAAGTGTTTTGAAGGAAATGAAATGCATGGCAGAGAAAAGGAGAAAGAAAGAAAGAAAGTAGCCTTGCCGTATGCCACAGCCATGTAACACACAGTCAGGTCATAAACTTACTTTAGAAAACAGCAGATGCAGAAGCAGCAGCTTCAAGTGCATTCTGACTGGAAGTCCACCTTCTTATTAATAAATTTTCACAGCTTTTTATTTTCTTTTTTTAAAAAACAACAAAATGAGTTAATAGCAAAACCGGGCAGCTCTTCCATTAGATTTGTCTGTCTTTCCCATACACGGATTAGTAAGCTTTATGAAATAGTGAAAAAAAGATGAACCAATTATGGAAAACAGAATTTTTATACTCCTAGACAATCACCAAAGACCTGGTCTAAACCCCTCCAAAGACAATAAAAATATTAGTATATATTAAGGATGTGGTGGAGGATAATACTGAAAACACAATGCCTTTACATAAACTGATATTTCCATTTCTTTAGGTATTCTGCCTTAGCTTTGGTTCCTAATCTCAGAAAGATTTAAAAAAATTAGAAGTTCACTGGTGGGTGTTAAAGAAAATCCATGAAGTTGAATATTGACAACAGTAAATTACTCTTTTTGGTCTTAAGGCAATTATAAGGGGGGGGACAGAACCACAAAAACATAAATCAAATATTAATTTTCAAAAACAAGGAAGCAATCAAGAATATACAAAGAAGATACATTTGCAAGTCATTAAAAGAAATGTTTCAAGAGCCATAACTGATTACAGAAGTCATTAGCAAAAGTCATCTTCAAAGCAAAGAATTTAATGAGATCCAAAAAGCACTTTAAATACACATATGTAATAGTGTCTCTTTTCGGGCCATAGCAGGATTTTATTTAACCAAGGACTTCTTTAGAGCATCTACAGCTGGAACAAGGTGATATCCTCACAGGGACTGCCAGTCTCAGACTCTTCAACTAGTTTTGCCACTAGAAAATGACAGAAAGCTGCACATAAACTCTGATTGTTACCTGTGGGAAGAAATTTGTCTTTAGTTCTGGAGTATCAGAGAAAAGTTCAAATGGCACCACATACCACTGTTTAATCTTTCCCAGAGGTTGAACCAAGGCATCTTAATCTAAATTTTAACTTCCAATAAAGTGGAAGATCCCAAGTGAGTCAAAGTGGTCACTGCTGAGTTAGCGTTCATGGAAACATCATTCTGCTTGTGAACACCCTCTCAATATTGTATCAAAGTGGGTGTTTTGAATATAATCCAGCATAATAAAACCACAAATCAAGGGAAAATTGAGATTTGTTCAAAAAAACTTATGGCATAACTGAATTCTGATGTGAAGCAAGTAAAAATGCTGCTCTTGGCATTTAAGAGAATCTTCTCTCCAAAATATTTACTTAGCCCTCAAGAACAAAAATGCTCTGCAAGGAGTGAGGAAAAGCACAGCAACTTTACTCAGTACTTAGTATGTTTAATTAAGTCAACATGAATCCAGAGCAACAGCATAGACTTGGTTGCAGGTGGTTTTAATGCTTGTTGCACTGTTGAGGATGAAGTTAACTCCTAGCAGGCGGCACAGGAATTACCTCATGATCAAGGAAACTGAAAGCTAGTTGAATAAGTACATTGACTTCCAGAGAGACTCTCAGTGCTGTCCTGGTGAAACAGAAAAGGGAATCTGGCAGAATTCATTATTAAAACTATCAAGCAGAAAGCCAGATACTTAAACTTGAAATTTCCCATGTCTGTAATTTCAGAATAGTCTTTAAATCACAATGAAAATGTATTTCTTATTTCCTAGGAGTACCAAGGTTGGAGGTCTTGACAATCTAAGACTTACTACAGATTGATCTACAACTTCAGTAAATGGCAGCTCAGAGATTTTTTTGATAGCATTTCTTCAAGTGTGTGAAATGGGAAAAGATTCAGAAAGAGACATGTCTGAGTTCTGGGAAAGCTGCTCACTCGGTGATTTGATTTCAGTTTCCAAAACAAAGTTAAGAAATTATATGATTAGTAATCAAAATCACCGGAATTATGAAAATGTTTCTGTAGTGACGCGCATAAGGTTGGATGAAACATTATGTCACACAAAACTTCAGGTAAGGTGATTCAGTGGTCAAGAAAGGATCACTGTGGTCACTGAAAATCCGTTGTCAGTCTGTGTGGAAATGCAACCTTTTATATTTGCCAGTAAGGTGATTCTTCAGTCTGCCGTAGACATTATAGCAACAACAATGGCTTCTTGGGTCTGTTTATTTGACCAAGAGAAGGAGAAATCTGTTAGCTACCACCCCTAAAGCATAACTGAACTTGGGAGAGATCCTCCCTGCAACACAGTAGATAATACAAGATATGATTATGAAATCACTAGGCAATAAATTAGTGTAAGAATGCCAAATAAAAGTAAATGGCTTTTGTGTGGAAAAGATTGTCATCTCATGATAACATGGAATAACTATGATAATGTTAAACTAACAACAGTGAGAATAGAATGTTTTTCATTAATTTTCTGGTATCAACTGCATAAATACAGCCACCTTCTTCCCAGAACAGCCATGTAGTACCTATATATATTATAAGACAGTGCTTAATGATGTGGGGCAACCTATTTTATAAAGTCCTTTTCAATATGAAGCAATCATCACCTTTTTAACTAATCACATATTTCGCATTCTAATAAACATGGGAATCATTTGCAGTGATGCTTAAAGCAGCATATAATGTGTGCTTCTCTGTCCCTGTGGCTGCGTTAACACCACACCCATGGAAAATATTACATTCTAATGATGCCAGAGTTTGGTTTTACTCTGATGGGACTCTGAAAGCCACGTTAAACTGACCAACTGTGATTTACAGCTAGTATGTCTTCTGCCTGGAAAATGTACAAGTGAACTATTTAAAACAGTAGCTGTTTTCCTCATTCATCTGTTTTGGATCACACTAATCCTAGGTTTGGATGAAGGATAGCAAGAACTTAATGTCTATGGTGTTCCCAAGTATTTACTAAGTATTACACAACTGTGGTGCCACAATAACATAAATCATTTCTGCTCATTAACAGAAATTGTCTTTCCTGCATTCTGGATAGTAAATCACAAGAATATATTTTAAAATTTCTATGTAGTGAGAGCCATTGCTTCAGAGACCTTTGATTCATTAGAAAGATGATTAATTAATGTTCAGAAAGGAACAGATACAATACTTTCTGAATTACCATTTCAAAAGCAGTTTGAAGCAAGTTTGTATGTCTGTTTATCTTTCTACAGGATCTCCATGGAAGAGAAAATAAGAGAAAGCCTTTTTGGTGTTTCATGCCTGTTGTTTACCACAACCAGAGTAGAATTCAGGAAAGCATTATGAACAAATAATGCTTCACTAGATGATGAAACTGCAAAATGTTTGAAGACCCAGATCCAGTGTGTGTGTATATGCAGATCAGTTTTCGTCTAATTCTCCTGTGAAGTAAACTTGTTCAAGCTGTATTGTATCAGTTAATTCTTTTTCCCTTACATGTATACCAGGAGGAAAACTTCTGTGTTCTCAAGAGGATATCAAGAAATTTCCTGGATCCTCCCTGTTGTGGTTTAACCCAGCAGGCAGCTGAACACCTCACTGCCCCCCTCCCCGGTGGGATGAGGGAAAGAATCGGAAAAAAAAGTAAAACGCATGCGTTGAGATAAAGACAGATTAATAAAACAGCAGAGGATAATAATAATAATAATAATAATAATAATAATATATAGTTTACAAAACACACGTATTTTTTTGATCTCCCACCCTTGCTACATTTTCTTAGGAAACTATATTGACATTCAAGCAAGATTTGGGCTTGCAGATAATTCAAAAGTAGGTTCAATATCAATGAAATTGGCTTCAAGCAGTCATTTCTTGCAAGACTCTAAGTAGTGAGTACCAGATGTAATCCTTACACAGATGGCACCATCTTAGCTAAGAATTTGAGAACGCATGTGCCACATCTGAAGCAGAGCCAATGAATCATGGTTCCCAGTCATCACTCAGATTCCCCAATTCCAATGTGCAGCCAGACATCATATGACTTGCATGTTCCCAGTAAGAGTTGCAAAACCAACAAGATGTACATCTTTAATGTAACTTAATTCCTTTTTGAACCCTGGTAGAGAACTATATTTAAGCTCTGTATCTTTTACTATTTTATAGCTTGACTGAAGCCCCTCAGCAAAATTTCAGATTTTAGATTTAAATCAAACAAGAGGGGAAGAAATATGTCAACATTTATGTCTGTTGGCAATGAAACAGTCCTGAGAGGCCTGTAATGCATTACAGGCAATGTAGCGTCCCCTCCATGTCCCTGTCATGGCCCCTGAGGCACCATTAGGCCTGACTGTTCCTGTCCTACCCGCCCAGGACCGCCCCCCATCCTGCCCATGGTCCAGGACCCCCATGTCAGCCCCTTACCCCAGTGATGCCTCCAGCCCCCCACAGCCCTGCCCTGCCCAGCCATGGGCCCCACTGATCCTGGCCCACCAGTAGGCCAGTGTCCCAGCCCAGCCTTGGCCTGTCCCCAGGGAGGCGCCTGTTTCCTGGGGATGAGGCTGCCCTGCCCATCCCGGGAGAGTCCACAGGGAGCCATGGACCCACCCTGCACCCTGGAAGTCCCCAGGTCCAGCCAGAAGCCAGGCTGAGCATGCATCCCAACAGGCACGCAGACACAGAAACATGTAATATATGCACATGGACCTTGGGCCTTGGACCACCATTCTCCTGGGGTGCCCCTGGGAGGGGTAGCGTCAGGAGCTCACATCTCTGAGGGGGTTATTGGTGTTCCCCTGCATGCCACTGTGAGTGGAGGTGGGGACTTTTAATCACACAACCTAACACACAGTGAAGACTTTCTTTTTGTTGCTCTGATTCTCAAAAATTGGCACGATCAATAGGGAAAAGCAGACCAAACCATCACACTCCAAAAGTTAAAATTTCACAGATATTTTAGATGTTTTAAATTGAGCTGACTTACATAGACAATGTCCCCAATGCTTCTTACACCTATCAGAAGCCCCTTTATGTCCTTCTGTATTTATCCCTATACCATTATTACAGCACTTTGTGCAATGTGTCAAGTAGCTTATTAGATATTGCAAAAAGATAGAACTTTAATTTCTCTAATTTTTATCTCTATCTAAAAAATTGGTTCATTCACTTTGTTCAACTTGTTCTTTAGTACCATGGCTATTCTTTATTTCATTATAGTTTCAGTATTAAGTATTTTTTTTAATATTCATTCCATTCTCTCTTCTTTCATGGCAGCTAACAATTATGTTCCAAGTTTTTGATATACTGAGGAATTCCATTAAAATCAGCAAGCTATATACTCTCTGAGTATCTTTCTTCAGGGTGCATACAATGTGAGGTAATAGTTCTACCATAGTTTAACTCACTCAACAAAATCATGGTTAAGGAACATGATTACAATGCACTTTGATTGGATATGGATGTGCTCCATATCCAACATAGTCCAGGGCAAACAGCTTTAGGTGGCCCTGCTTGAGCAGGAGAGGTGAACAAGACAGCCTCCAGAGATATCCCTTCCAATCTCAATCATTCTGTGATACTGTGATTTTTCCCATGCTTGTGTGGAAGGATTTGTTTTCCAGTAGCAAGAATTCAAAAAATTGTACTTTAGTTTGCTAGATTCATAAAAAGGGTACATTTATTCATATTATTCTCTAGGTATGATAGATTTAGAATATACCTATTTTTCCATGTTGCTTGAGCTCCCTATACCTTTTTTTCCCCCCCCCCACTTTAGAAGTCAGGAAACAAGTTTTTGGGGTTTGTTTGTGGTTTTTATTTCTTTGGGCTGTTCTCTGACAAGCATGGAGCTCATCTCCAGAGGATTGTGAAGGCCATGGAAAAGATACAGTACCAGCAAGTATAGAATGAATTATCAGAAGCGTACAACCCACAACTCACAAAAGAGCTTTGCCCTGCAAGATGTCCTTCCCCATGTGCCTGGTATTTGAGAATACTTACAAGACAGAGTTAAGTGAGTTGGAACCAGCAGCCTACCCCTCCACAAAGAGTTTTCATACTTCAGAATCAACTGTATGTCTCTCTATACAATTATGACTGTGAATGATCTTTTTCTAGGTACAGCTTCATTTTAGAATGTAATTAAGGTTAAAGTAGTTAACACTAGTGCTGGCAGCTGGGACATCCAAATCTCTTGTGCATGGGCAGAGAAAGAGGAAATGGTCAAACAAAACATTTTTTGTCCTTGGCCCTCTGAACATTGCTCACATGTGGATAACTAAGTTTTCTAATGCAACATTCTTCTATTGTTTCAGTACAATAATCCACACATGCAATTCACATCACAGATAGTCTATGCTGCTTTAAAAGTATTGATTTTTGACATGAAATCATCAGTGAGCTTGCAGTCTCAGATACCTTGACCCTTTCAGATGAACTGTACAACAGCAAACAAAGAAACAAGAGCAATCACAGACATATGGCGCTAATTGGATTGAGGGATGAAATCTCATATACACCCAGATAAAGGTATAACCAAAAATGTTATAGAAACAATGGTGTTTCAACAGATGTTCCACTGATCTGTATAAAATGGCTTTTCCATTAGATGGTGCATTATGCAGTAGACTTCAGCTATGCAAAACATTGCTTTTCGTTCTGTTTTACTTTAAAACTTAGAATCAGGATTCTTTTGGTCCAAATCCCATGATGCAAAACTTAATTGGGCTTGAGTGAATAGCTTTGAGTGAGAGCTATCTTCAGAAAAGCTTATTGCAGTTGCTGCATCTAGTAATTCTGCAATGTTATATTTCAAAATATTTCTAAAAAGTATTTCTTTATATGCATGTATTTCTAAAGATTTCTTTAAACATTGGTGGTACATCCAAAATATTGTGCATGTAGCTATTCAGTTACCCAGATAGACATGCCAGAATGTCTTTGTGATTTTGGACACAAAGACTCCTTTTCTTTTTAGAGTCTTTTTAAACAAGTGAAACATTGTTGAAAGTTTGTAATTTTCCTTGTACATTTACAGCAATGTGTATTGATTATTATTACTTATAACTTAATATTTTTGTAGTGAAATATATATGTGAAGGTGAAAAATAATTATTCTCAACACAGAAAATGTAGTTGAGTCTTGTAATACATCTTCTTACCTTTCTTTCTCTTTGAGAGTCAAGACTGGGAACCAAACTAGAAGTTTACTAGGAAAAGAAGCACTCCTCTATCTGGGGAAACAAACCAAGACTGAAGTATTCAGTTGAGAGAAGTTATATAGGAAAATAAGAGCCTAGAAAGAGACCTAACAGTGAACAGGGTTCATGCTACATGGGAATGTGCATTGTGTGATCTCTTTAGGAAAACTTGAAATGCCAAACAGGGTCCTATGTAACTAAGAGTGGAACAGGAGCCAGAATCTTTGAAGTGCTTGATAGGTGAAACTTTGTGGTTGCGAAATAGGAACTATATACCTAAATATCTTTCTGGATCTTGGCCTCACTGTAAAAAAATATTCTGACATGATATTCACAAGTGAAAAAAGGTATGTATCCTTTTTGTGTATTCCTGATATTAAAAGTATATCACAATAGATGGCTTATTTAACTCAAACAACCTTGAGACAATATAAAAATAGCATGTCTTTTTCTTACAGATTAATCAGCTGGAACTATAGTAGTTAAAAGGAGTAAAACCATGTATGCTTTAAAGTTCTTCAGGGTACTTAACTGAAGACAAACTGGCATTAGAACAGCTGAAATAAATTAACTCATTAAAATGAGGATTTATATCCAGTATAACAAGACTACAACATGCACTCTGTGATATAAACAGATGTCGAGCCTATGAAGGGTAGTGACATGACCATATACATTCTGGCAAATGTTTAGAAATATGTTTCCAAAAATACAGTGGTGAATTTCAGAAAGCTGAAGGATCTAAATTTTCATTTCTAAAAAAAGATGGGTTCTAATTAAAACCAAAATAATTCTTTCACTTTTGAAGATTTGTCTGACATTAAATTCATTCTTCGCTGACTTAAGTACACACAAAGTATCAGATTAAGGGATGCTGTTTCTAGTGCTCCCAAATAATGAAATTCTGCTGCACACATGGAGAGGTCCAGTGTTTAAGAGTATGTTGATTTAATAAGGGCTTTTTTTCTCTTGCTGAGAGGATTAAGTGTTGGAAAGGGATGGACAATGCCTTTCTTTTCACAAATCTCTGTAAGGATTCTGCCAAGGAAAATCCCTAAAGAAGGACACAGATGAGTATTGTAACCAGACTTTCTTCTTTGAGTGTATGCACTTTGGTCATCCCACTTCTCCCATTGATGGATTTCTCCAGTTTTGTGATGCCATTGCCCCTTGATAGCATGAGCTCTATCAGAGACCTTCCATTTCATTTCATTCTGGAATGGAATAATAGATAATATGGATAATAGATGCTCAATGGTGCATGCAGTTCAGCTTTTTCAACCCAACTATTGAGGAATTTGCCCAATTTCTTAACACCTTAGCAGTGCATAGACACAGCTATAGTTCCCCTTACAATCTTAATCTCTTTTCAGCTGATAGACTCTCAGAGTACATGTTACAGCAAACACTCTAGCTGTAATCCCCTTTATAAATTACATGATGGTATGCAACATTGCCTGATTGTGTCCTTCTTCATTTCACTGTCCTAATTCCCAGATTCTCACCATATTTTAATTATGTTTAAAATGGCTTTGTGCAGCTAGTTTTCCAGTGTGTACTGTATACGCAGACCAGCATAGCCAAGCCTGCAAGAGCATTGTTTTGATGGCAAAAAAAATTGACAAGGCTCTAAGACATCATCCCAGAGCTTGACAGGACAGAAAGATGTTCCATATGGAATTCCACATAGTTTAGTGGTGGGATGGCAGGGTTGGGTTAACGGTTGGACTTGATGATCTTAAAGGTCTTTTCCAACCTAAACGATTCTATGATTCTATGAATTGCCCAAAAGTGTTGCTGTGATGATTGCACACTTACTTTTGAAGGAATTCAACAAGAATAGTGATGACAGTTGTGTGGTACACGTACAGTTTTGTTTGTAACCTGATAAATTTTTTATTTCAGATAAACTGAAGCTGTTCTGGTATTTGTTGTCCTCTTCATGAAATGTCTCTCAGTCACAGGGGTCAGAGACAGTTTGCTGCCAAGGTAACAGCAGTTTTCTATAGATTTTGGTTTGCATTGTCAATGCTGTTTTGGCAGAATTTCCATTATGGGTGTTGTTTTTTTTTAAATGCTGCTCAGGCTGAACTACAGGGCAGCATTATTAACACAATCAGGAATGTGGTCTTAAAGGAGTGTGGTCACTAGGATGGCCAGTAGCAG
>BOSO01029889.1:0-13193 GCA_018403395.1 Gorsachius goisagi | reverse complement strand
TGATTCCTGTTAGAAAATAACAGATTTGAAGTGCAAGAAATATTCCTCTGTCCTCTAGTCAGTATTTGCAGAGCTGAGGAATGCTTGAAGTCACGCTGTGACCATTGGATATGAAATACTGGAAGGGGAGGCTGAAGAGGGTGCTAAATTTCTTGCTGCAGTGAATAGCACATTTATGCAGTGTGAATAAAAATCTGCTGAGGTTCTGTTTTGATCTGCTTTTATTTTAAAGTATTACAGAAGATTGAGAGATTTCTGATGATCCATACAAGAAAGTCATTGTAAATGTTGAACTGAAATCCTGCTCTGTACCTATCCCTTCCTCTTCTGTTCTCACTTCATATTTTCTGGTCATGCAAGAGCTTGGAGAGCAAAAGATTTAGAGCTCAGAATTCTCCAAACTGTTGGCAGCTGCAGACTACAGCCAGCATGATACTGCCTGGATGATTAGGACAAGATGTCTTCAAGTTGTGTAAAGAGAGGATATGGTGCAGTGAAGGTAACAGTCACCTTCCTGACTGAGATAGGGACCTTCTCTGGTTACTTGTCCAGATCCAGGAAAACCAGTGGTGGCCAAATCCTTCTGCATGACAGCCCCATGCCTCCCACAGATAGCAGAATGTCCTTTCCTTTGTAACGCTTAAGTGTAGGTTTTCCTCAACAATTTAAACAATTCCTCCCCAAAACTATTTAATATTGGGTTACAGCATAATGCCAGTTACATTCAGAAACTATTTAAAGCTTTCCAAGGGAGCATGTTGAATTTTTAAATAGCTCCTTTGTTAGAGAAGCGAGGATGTCAAAAAAAGATTATTTTTTTTTTTTCTTATTTAAAATGTACCTGTCACCAGCTGGCAAGTGGTGAGACCTGTCAGGCTTGCAGATCTGAATAAAAGATTAGATTCAGCTGACTCCTCTTCTACCCCATCACATCTTCCACTTCATACACGGTATCGGCAGCGCTACCATCCTGGACAGAACCAGTCTTTTTTCACGTGTGCTACAACCAAAATGTATTAACTGGTCTTCCAATCCCTTGAAAAAGTGGCAAATCCTGTTGGTTTTACTATACACGTTGGGAGAGCTTGTCTGGAACCATCTGGGCAGTGTCTGAGAAGAACCAAAATATGAGTTCCTGCCTTCCAGACTTTGCTCAGGCTTTTCTCCACAGTTATGGAGGTGGGAGCTCCATCCTCATGGCTATGGGACGTTGTGGATGTCCAAAATGTTGGTGTGCTCCAAAAGGAGTCAGAAAATCATGAGGGCAAAAAAAATCTTTAAAGGTTTGGCTCAATGAATCCCTAACCTGTATGTTGCTGGAAGCTGGGAGAGTCTATTTATGGGGAGGGTCTCCCTATTGACCTGCTCTTATATTTTTATTTAAACATCCATCCCAGCCTACGGTCAGAGACTGAATAGTGAGCTGACCAGGCTTTTCGTGTGGCCAAGGCTGGATATTCAGAGGAGGATAGATCCACCAACTTCCCATGGATCAGGGAGCTCTGCTGGGTTTCAGGCTGCTGTGCTT
The DNA here is from genome assembly GCA_018403395.1 of Gorsachius goisagi. Lineage (NCBI taxonomy): Eukaryota > Metazoa > Chordata > Aves > Pelecaniformes > Ardeidae > Gorsachius > Gorsachius goisagi. The sequence goes on along the minus strand of BOSO01029889.1, from coordinate 11,665 downwards.
ATTAACGTAATTTGGTGGCCCAGAGCATTTCAACTGTAGGTATAGATGGTAGATGTTGCAGCTTTTGGTAATGAAAGGATGAAGAGGAGAAGTTACCTTTCTGAAGACCCCAAAGCATGTCTGCAGGGGCTGTGCTACATGTTGGTTCTCTCCATCAGTACTTTTTCTGGTCATTAAACGGCAAAGTACATTTAAAATATCTCCATCCACACTGTAATGGAAGTATGAGTGTAATTTCCATCATCAAATGCCACTGGAGGTCCACGGGAGCAGAAAGTGCATTTTATGTTCTGGGTCACTCCAGCATCCTTCTGTGCTTTGGGAAAATCCTCCTTACATTAGGTGTAGGATTTTCTGATCCTAAGCTTTAGTCGAGCTTTGTATTTCATATGGAAATACTATCAGACAGTGTGGTAATGTTCTATATTGAAGAAATCTGACCAAAATACAGAATACATGCAATCTGTAATGATGTTTGGACACTTAAACAGGTGCTAGGTTACCTTGTCAAGAATGTATAAAATGGGTATGACACATCTTGACTTTAATAGTTATTGGTTTTACTCTGCTGCACATGATGTTCTCGTAAACCAAATAGGAAGCACAGAAGAGGTGAAAATGCTAAAAAGTGGATGTAAAATTAGTTGGAAAATGTACTTAGAAGCTAGTAATGAGTAGCTGATGGTGCAAATGGAAAGAGGTATCTGCAGCAGTCCTGCATGGGTATGCAAAGGGAGAATAGCCCAAAGATATCCTCTAAACCTACTCATGCTGGTGACTTCTTAGCTGGGATTACTCTGGGTTTAGGCGCCATGGAAGAAATTCTAGGGAGAAACAAGAACTGTCGAAAACAGGCCCTCTAAGGACAAACAGAATGGGTGCTGATGAGCCACAGGAAGGCTAAAGGTGATGAGATGCTTTTCAAATAAAACACTGCTGTGAAGGGAAAGGGAATAACCTGTTTCACATACTTGTGGATTCACAGGGCATAAGGAAAGATTTTCTAATGTTAATAGTAACGAAGCACTGTGGTAGGTTCCTGGGGACTTCCCATTGGAGACCTCTGGATAGCAGCCGTTCGGGCAGGATGACGCTGGGGCAGAGGATGGAGCAGACGTGGCTGTAGGGACACGTGAAGATGGGGATGGCTCTTCAGCTCCACCAGCTGCTCAGCCCAGAGCGGCAATTGCCCAGGTTGGGACAGACTTGGTCATGGTTACTACGAACTTTGCCTCAGGATTTGGACTATTTGGGTTACAAGGCAGTGACCATGTCCCTGTGCTGGGCACTGGGGAGGCCGCCCCTCAACTGCTGGGGTCAGGGTTTAGTGGTGGGATGGCAGGGTTAGGGGAACGGTTGGGCTGGGGGATGTGAAAGGGCTTTTTTGATGATCTTGAAGGTCTTTCCCAACCTCAACTATTCTATGATTCTATGGCAGAATTCGTATGTTATTTTATTTATTTATTTGTTTAGTTATTTTAACACAGAGCCCATAGTCTTCTGCAGAAGACTCTCCAAACTGGGCAAGCATCTAGGTGGCAATGAGACTAAAGCATCCTTCTGGTACCCAGAACTTCGAGCAGCACCATGGAAATTCCAGAAGAAAATTATTTTGAAGTGGAAGGGAATCCATAGTGAGCTCTTTCTATATCTTTAATCTCAGAAAGACCACTATTTTAAGGCCTCATATCAGAATATCAGTATTTTCTCCTCACTGCTAAACTAAAAGGCTGGATTAGAATATGCCTCAACCCAGCTGTGTGTGGCAACAGATGTTTTTAAGACAGAATTAAAACAAGTGAGAGGTGATTACAGCAGCGCCCTGTTCCACTGTTACTGGTGGCGATAGCCGCAGACAAACGTTACATCCCAGATGTGCAAAACCATTCGATTCGGCCCTGTGAACCCCAATTTGGTACCCGCACGGGGAGTAATAAGGGAGCTGCTGAGCATCCTCATTTCCTGCTCAACTGGAATTCATCGCTCTTTTTGCATCCGTTACTTCTCTAAGGCCAATTTATGCCTTCCCCAAGTGCCCTACAACCTTTCCTGACGCTCCAGCGAGGCGTTGTTCCCGTTTCATGCAAACCAGGCACAAGCGGAGACGCGATCCGATGCAGGACCTGAACTCTCAACCTCTGCCCCATCCGTCTCGCTCTGCTCCTGTTCCCCCCTCTCCGCTCGCAGGCAGGCTTTTGGAGGGGGTTTGTGGAAGGTGAGATGCCCGTGTCTGACCTGTGAACCAAACCCAACACGCCTGGCTCCTACCCCTGTCTCTGCCACAAACCCTTATCTCCTTGCCCAGGCGCCGCAGATCCCACGAGTGATGCCCTAGCACAGGAGACACTTGCCCCTCCAGCACCACCCTCAGAAATGCCAGTTTGAATTTAAGAGCTTTCTTTTACAGAGGGAGAATGCGTTTCACACTCTCAGCCCAAGCGTTTTGGGTGTCGGGGTCCTTTCAAGGCTGCTCAGCCGGACGAGATGGAGACACTTTAGGATACCTGCCTCTTGCAGCAGGCACCGCTGGTGTAGCTATCAACATCTACAAGCACTGAAACAAATAAACCCCGATATCTATGGCTATGAAAGAAAGCTGGACTTTGTCGAAGATTAAGATGAGGAGCTCGCCAACATCCAGGCAGGGGCAGGGAATTTTGGCTGCAAGACTGAGCCCTTTTGGATGAAGGATAAGCCCACGCCATGGCACTGATGCCTGTGGGGTCCCCACCTTCTTTAGCTCTCGTGCATCCCCACGTTTTTCAATTAAATATAGATTCCTCTTCAAGTCCCCTCGGGAGCTGAGCTGCCATCAGCACACACACAAGTACCAGTCACCAGGCGGCAGCTGAAGTGTGTCTCAAGTGCAGTGAAATACAGGACAGGAGACTTCAATTGAGTTCTTCGTAATGGTGTAAGGAAGAGAAAAACACAAGATTTTTCTCAGGCATAAAATCACGTACGAAGTTAGGAAAATAAAACAAACTCCAGGTAAATATGCGGGATGTTTTGGCATGCAAAATGAGCATATACAGTGAGGAATCACGCAAACACCAAACCATCTCTTCTGCCATTAACACAAAAGAGCTGCCTGCTGCGCAGCTGTAATCCATGGGGCCAGAAGAGCCCAGGCTGGGCCACTGTATTTGCAATCATGTAAGATCTTCACAACCCGCTCCTTGGCTGCTTTCAAGGTCTTCCACCATTTGCACTGTTCTGAAAGCAGCCGTCTCCACTTGATTAGGGCTCAACAAATTCGCCTCTGCCAGCGACACAAAGAACACTCTGACTGTCTTCAGAGGAAGATGAAAGGTAAAATACGGAGCTAACAATATTTTATGTTAGACGGTCAAGTAATAGCTGGAGGAGGTAAGATCTGTAGGCATCACTGTCAACGCAAATGGTCCTGCATGTCAAGACAACGAGCACTGTTATATAGACGTTGATAGGATGTCTATAAAAATATACAGCAACAAAAGGCATTTTGAGCATCACGCTCCTTTTACCACAGGGAGAAGAACACAAGGTTGAGAACAAGACACTTTTAAAGACCTCAAGGCACTCTTAGAACTGTCCTCCCAGCCAGAGGAGACCCATGGTCTGTTGATGCCTACCTGTTGACGCCATCCCTGGAGAAGAAGACCGTGTACGTCTGGATGCTTCCTCTGGCTTCTGCGGGTGGGCGCCAGCTGAGACGGACAAATCGGCTGGAGACCAAAACAGGGACCACATCTCGGGGGGCAGAGGGGAGGACACTGGAACTTGGGACAGCTGGAGGGGAAGGAGAGGAGTCAGTCAGAGAGGCCGATGGCACAGGGGTGTCGGGGCGGGCAGGAGGTGCCGTGGTGGCCATGGCTGAGGTGTTACAAAACAAAGGGCCAAGGTGGTGTGGAATAAGCGTGAATAAAATGACAGGGGATGAAAGAGAGAGAGAAAAAAAAAACTAACAGTAAAATCACACCTTAAAATACACTGTCCTGAACCACCCTCTAAAGCAACAGCTTCCTCGGGATACTGGGAAATTATCTCTGGTACGAGTGGTTGGTACAATGCGTTCCTTTGCTCACTCCTATTTCACTGATTTTGTCCCTTGCACCCCAAGCAGCAGAAGTATTTATTTAACCTCATAAACAAGGAATAATCGACCACTCAAAGCCTGAAGCCTACAAACCGGCCGGTCTGGGAAAAGCAGAAACCAAATAGGGTGCTTCAGCGCAGGACTTACTAGATAACAGCATCCAAGTAGGGTGAAACGAGAAGACAGTGAGACTTAACATCAACACCGTTTCACATGGAAAACTGTTCAGTCCACGTGCACAACCCAAAAACAGCTAAACTGCAGATTCAGGCAGTAAAAATAGAACATTGTAGAACAGGATCTCTTAAGGGTTTGGTTGTTGTCCACCAAGTCCACGTGAAAGCTGGCCCATCAACGTAAATGACAAAACTATATTTTAACAGTAATTTAAGTGATCAGCTATATGTTGATCTAGCACATGCATCTTACAGAGCACCTACAGTCACCTAATCTTCTCCGAGGACAAACGTGATGTATGAGGTCTGATTCCATGGGCTACGCCAGCCCTAAAAAGCAGCGTTTCACCATTAGTATCAAATCAAAAAGCAATTTCTTTTTTCCTTATTGCAAATCTTCTTTGGTCAGTCCCTACGCACGTACTGCGAGCTATCTTCATAGCATTAATTTACTGTGAGATCATTAACAGCGTGTTATTATCTAAACACCTCATGAAGAATAGCTCGATGTAAAAAGCATGACGTCCACTGAACGCTAGCTTAGCATTTTCTTGCATTATCCCTAAATTATTATTAAAAGCCATTAATATTGCCACTATTAATAACCAAAATGATTACCCCTTACTTATCGTGATCAATCCAAAACTAGAGGGAATTAAGGAAATTCCCAGTGGCATTTCCGGAGTAATGATGTGTTGAAAGAAAATAATAAGCCATAGCCTCAGCTCCCGTGGTTGCAAAATTGTGATCCATTATTTGCACTGAGATTGTGTTTAGCGTCCTTAGTCACGGGCCACTGACCTAAATAATGTGCAAACACAAGACTAAAGGATAATTCTGTGTACATTTATATTACAACGAGACGACTCTTTGGTTTTGCGGTCAGAGGGAGCGGATTTGGGCTTCTGGTCTATTCTATATGTTGACTCATGTATTATAAGCCTAAGTGCATTGTCGTCTTCTCACAAGGGCTGCGGTAGGTAAACATCTCTAGAGAAGCACCAAGGGCGCGATCGGATAAAAACACACAGACCAACCTACAGGACTTTTTCACTTGAGTTCTGGTACTAAAATCAAACACAGCAATTCAGGAAAAGCCCCATTATTAACGATTTTGGTACCTGAGGGTCTGTAGAAACTCTTGAGTTCCACCACAAAACACCCCGGTCCATGGTTCCTCCACCAAATATCCATCCTCCTGGTGGAGCACAGCAGTCTGGCACCTCTCTTCCATCAAAACCCATTTAGTGTTCAGAAACTTGCACTATGAGCAGCCCCAAGTCAAACATTTAGGTGACTACGCATATGTGACTACATATATATGGGTATCCAACTCCCCCCGTAGAAAATGAGGACATCTACCCAACACAGATGATGGACCCTAAAGAGTTACTCAACTACCTAACGGTGGTATCTATCTCGAAACATGCTGCATAAGTATACAAAATCTGGAGGTGAATCCATACCCTATAGGACCTCATGCCCGTGGATGTGGTGGCTGGCCTGCTAGGTGTCAACTTATGAAAATAATAGCGAAAAATTGAAGTGAAAAAGGAGCAAGATTGGGACCGAAGCCGGACCACTAAGCATGTGTTTTACTCTGCCTTTTGGTAAACTCTGTAGAGCTATCACTGACAAAAGCAATTTCACTTTTATTGTTGCTAGCAGTGAATAGCAAATATATACGGTACAATAGTACAATATAGCGAGACATATAACCTGAAATTATCTCAGCAAGTAATGCCTGAAATCCTTCAATCTTTCATATGACTACGCAAGATCAATCCACCACTGGTTAAACCATCTTCATCAGAGTCTGACAGGCTCTGATTTTAGCCTGATGAGGTTTATATTAACTCCTTGCAAAGTGCATCTTTCTCCGCTCTCGTGGCAGCGTGAATAAGCATTTGCCTCTCTACAAAGCGAGCATAAAACTGGACTGGTTGATTCATATCCCACTTGTGTAAATGACTATAGAATCAATGGAGAAGGGCTGAATATAGAATCATAGAATCGTTTAGGTTGGAAAAGGCCTTGAAGATCATCAAGTCCCACCGAATCATCAAGTCCCACCAATATAGGCTTGAGAGCAACCGATCTTTGCGTTTCCATTTAGGAAGTAAACAGGGCACCTCAACTTCCGAACCGAAACCCCCGTTATTTACAATCCAGAATCAGCTGTGAGTTTTATTTTGCCATTAGGACCCCTCCTTGCTCTCCTAAAGCAAACATCCTTCAAGAACATTGAAATATGCTTGATGTAGGTGTTCAGGACCTGCATGTTTACTGCCTTCATTTGCAAAATAGACACACGCCAGGCCAACTATTTACGGGGTTTAAAAACAACTAAAGGCAAAACCTCAGGCGGGACATCCCATTCTATCACTGCTTCCCACACACACCAGCCACGGGCTGTTTGCAATTAAAAAAAACAGGAGTATGAGACCTACTTCAAAGAGACATGTTTTTTTAAATACTTTTCATAGGTTTGTTTGGGGTTTTGTTGTTGGTTTGGTTTTTTTTTCTTGATTTTTTAAATACATATACATGTCTGCAGGCAGGTAGGGAGGAGATCCTGTTAGCAGCATCTGTCTGCTCTTTAAATGGGGGTTTTACAGTCCAGCAAAAGCTTATGTGGGATATAAAAGAAGAGATGATGAATGAATTTCAAACAAATAAAGCACCCCTTGTAATTAAATCTACAAGGGATTTTGTATCAAGAAGATAGAACATTATTATTGCTAAGCAGAGGTGACAATTGATGGCATGGGTTTATTCATGAGCCTCTCCAGGTAAAAGACATGGGTGCAAATCCTCTAAATTCAAGTTATAAAACATCTCATGTTCTCACTTGAGTGCTCACAGGGTCTCTCTATATTTTTATATATATATATATATATACACACACACACACATACGCACAGAACTCAGAACAGGTTTTGTACCCCTGGTACAAAAAAATACTCATTTGCCTTTTTTTTTTGTTACATATTTACCAAGGTGACATAAAAGGGAAAGAAGTTTAGGGTGAGTTTAAGGAAAGAATTCCGAAGTTTAAGATGAAAAGTAAGTCGAGAAGTTACCGTGCGTACAGAAAATGTTGCTCTTGGATGTCAGAAATTTTGATCTAAAAGCTGTGCTGGGAGTCTGCATTGAGGACCAGGTTCTGAGCGGATAAAGAGGAGTTGGACTTTTCTGCTTTTAAAGCAGTTAAAATTTGCGTGGTTTGAGTTGCGTTTAATTCACCAGGAACATTTAAGCCTGTTATACCATGCTGCCACGGACCTAAATTAAAAATTATACTCATTTCTCAGGGGGGTAAATTAATACAGAAAGAAATTGGAACTCCTTGTACCTCTCAGAAGGTGGTGAATGTCCAGGACATCATCCATTTAGTTGGGGTTTTTTTTAAATTACAGCCTTACCTAAGCAAAAAGTATTCCCAAAGTGCCACTGTTTTACACTTAGAATCATCTAATAATAAGAACAAATCTATAAATGAGAATATCTGCTATAGGCTATCCCTGCTTTTCAAATACTGACAATTCGCGCTTGCTGGTAAGATTTGAAGCTCAATACTTTGTCAGCAAAAAGAACGTTATCATGCTTAAAATCTCCAACCCCCTGCTGCAAGTCACACCTGCCCTAAATATCCCACATACCCTGATGCCAAAATGACATTTCAAGATATCAAATGAAAATTTTCAGCCAAGGCACTACCCCAAAATACATCTCTATGCCTTCTAACAACTATTTCAATTCCTCGATTTGAATTTTTTTGTTTTAAATAGAGAGATGAATTTTTCATCTATTCCAGTTTTAAAAGACTTTCAAAAATTTCACTGAATGTATTTAAACAGAAAGGGAACATTCAGGGTTTAAGTTAAGCATTTCATTTCAGAAAATACAAGATGTTTTATTCAAGTTAAAATATAAACCCTGTGGATTAATTCAAGCCTCTTCCCTGCCCCCCTTGCAATATTTTCCTTGGGTTTAGCACTTTAAATCAGTTACTCGTACAGCACGAATTTCAAGTATGACATAAGACCATGAATCTGTTCTCATCTCCAAATCCTCAGTGTTAAAAGGAAAAACAATTTATATGGAATTTTAATTCCAGAAATAACATCAAAGACGTGCTTGTTGGCTGGTGTTTCTCAGTAGAGCCATAGCCTGGTCAATCCAGCCTGGTGTCGCAGTCCTGCATTCAGAGAGTTTGGTCTTTTTAAATTTTTTTCTTTTTTATTCAGAAACTTTTTGACCCATCTTACACCTTCCGAAGAGCAAACTGTGAAAGTTAGAAGTGAGAAAAATTCTCGCTGCAGGAATATCTGTGACTCCAGGGATGCTGCATATGTAACACCTAGGACCTGAAAAAGCGAGGCGCTCTTCCAGTAAAATATTCTTAAAGAAGATGATCTGTAATAGATACCAATTTTGGTGGATTCATCATTTTTTTAGAACATAGGCATGTCGGAAAGAATTATTCCCATTTCATTTTAGAGAATGCCCTTTTATTTTAACAGGGCTGGGGCATTAAATGGCAGAACTGTGGGTGGCTCAGGAAGCTGAGGGGCCGACAAAGCCTCAGAGATGGTTACAGACCCCCCGTGGCCATTACTCACGTGGCAATTGATGGACTAAAAAATGTCATTAAAATCTGTATTAAATTTTTAAAAGGGGATTAAAAAAAAATCTTGATTTATGTTTTAAAAAATCAATAATCATATACATTAGGGAAAGAAATAGAACAACTCTCAGCAAAATGGAAAGTTGGGGTGTAGAGCACAAGGTGCCTAATTTTACCTTGCACTGGCTATCGTACAAATCTGAATTTGCAATTATATGAAATTTGTAACACATGGATAATTGTTGCAAATTTAACAGACCACACCGAGATCAGCAGATGAGAGGAGCTGTATTTTTACACAGTGTTACTTTGACACTGGAAGATGCATTTAGATGAACTCAAGCAATCCACAACTTGCACATTCCACCCACAAACAGGTTGGGACAGTAAACAACATCTGTTTTCCTCCAGATTGAGCAAAACGGCCAAGAACGGAGAATTTGTGCCACTAAAGAACCTGGTTTCTGTATGAGGCATGGGGATGCTTTGGCGCAGGGATGCTGCGGCCTGAAGCCCATCTGTCTGGAGGTACCACCAACGTTAAGCCATGCTTTGCAAGGGGAACGTGAGGAAAAATTCTGCATTTCACATAGGCAGTTAAAAAATGAATCTGAAATTTCACAATGAAATGATGGATTTCATCGCCCATCCTCCATCCTGCTTCTAAAACCCAACTCTAACCCGCAGCAGAAAGACGTTCCCTGGGAAAGTTCCTGGGACACGGATCCAGGAGTTCTCGTCGTCCCATGTTAAGTGATTAAATGTGTGAGAATTGGTGAAATGGAGAATCAAGAACCAAATGAATCGCAGAGGTTTGGTCTGATCATAAAATAATTACATTTTGGTCTTGTTGCCAACAGCTAGGAAAGCAGCAGACGTTCTATCAGATGACCTTTATGGAGATAGGAAATGGCGTAATTTACTGTCCCGAATAACGATCAGATTGGACAAGTTACTTCTAGCTCATTACTTATGGTCAAACAAAATGCTCTTCTCCAAACAAGCGACTCCTGTTACCTTTCCTGAGGACCGTTTAGAAAATTTGACCCCTCCAGTTTTTATCCAACCAATGAAGCCAACATGGCTTCAAAGCGTCACGTTCAAAAAGCATTTCCTCAGGCATTGCGTGCTCAAATCCACCCTCCCAATGCCAGCAGAGATCATGTTGGCACAGCTCGTACGCGACGGCACGCGTCTCCCTTTGATGGGTTCGCACGCAATCGGGTTTTACCAGCGACGCGAAGCACATGCCAGGGTGTCAGGGTACATCAGCATATGTTTAGAGATTTTCAGCCCATATGCAGCGATACTAATTTACCAAATAAAAGATCTGTCCTCGTTGCCATACATACTTCCTCTCCCTTCTGGCTTCTTGCACAGTAATTCATTATTACTCGGTGCCATAATGATGTTCTTAAAAACAAGTCATGCGGTACTAATTTTTATTATGCCTCTTTTATGACATTACGAACCTCGCTATAAATCACTGAAGTTCATGCGTGTCAACAACGCCTGATGCTACTGTAATGAGGAATTCGCTCCCGACTCAGCACCTCGCAGGATTAGGCCAACAGTGCTTCGGAAACAGCACGTACGTATCTGAAATACAAAATCTCACAGAGACTGGGGAGATTTTGATGGTTCCAACCTACACAGTAACAATCACGTCAGAAACTAAATACACACCAGCGCTCCTCTTTGCTCTCCAGACTCATTTTCTCAAACACGGGCAAGAGAGACGCACGGAAGAGTAACAGCCTAATTGCTGCATTGTGATAGAGGGAGGAAGGAGGCTAGCTGTCTGTTAAATGGCACGATCTCAAACTACTGACCAGGGACACCTCCACGGAAGGCAAGCCACTCTGCCTCCTCCTACACGCTCCTCTTGGTAGGGAGGAGCCCGTAGGATCCTACCCCAGGCTGGTGTGTGAGACTCTGCAGCTTCACCCACAAGAAAAATACTTGGAGGGCCACGCTGCAAACCCCAGCACCAACAGAACCTTCCCCATCCCCATGAAACCTGGGACATCTGAACTGCCCTCTAGCCTACACCCACAAACCAGCCCTGCTATTCTAGGGGGTTATTCTCTGCTCATCACCGCAACGTCTGACCGCCGTTCCGTAGCAGGTAGAAAACCAAGATGAACACCCATCAAACATTTACTCATTCAACCTCCAGCCGTGGTTTGTGCATGGACAGGCACTGGAGGGAAGACAATGAGATGACGACCACGTTGCACCTTTACTTCTCACAGTGGAAAGTCAAGAGCTTTCATTCTTCCCTCCTCTTCCACGGGAGAGAATCCCTGAAGGGGTGGCAAAGTATATGGAAGTCCAAGACAAGAATGAATGGCTGAGCAACGGGATGCCCACTGCAAGATCTGGAAGTTGAGGTGTGCTGGGGTGGCGAGCAAGGAGAGAGGCCAGAAGGAAAGCTCGGAGAAGAGCACATGTCGCGTGGTCAGGGCAAGGTCAGGCTAAAGAAGGCTACAGTAACTATCAAAGGAATAGCACAGGTTAAAATATAATTTGCCTGGATCCCCTACAAGAGTCAAAACACGTGATGGCTGTGTTAACTTTGAAGTTCAGCAGTGCAACATAGAACTACAAGATCCTGTAATTCCAATTATAGAATCATAGAAGGTTTTGGGTGGGAAGGGACCCCTAGAGGTCACCCAGCCCAACCCCCCTGCAGGAGCAGGGACACCTTGAACCACATCAGGTTGCTCACAGCCCCGTCCAACCTGGCCTGGAATGGTCCCAGGGATGGGGCCTCCACCC
>BOSO01029878.1:13539-30279 GCA_018403395.1 Gorsachius goisagi | reverse complement strand
CCACAGCCTTCTCTTCTCCAGGCTGAACAACTCCAACTCTCTCAGCCTTTCTTCATAGGAGAGGTGTTCCAGTCCTCAGATCATCTTTGCGGCCCTCCTCTGGACCCACTCCAACAGGTCCATGTCATTACTGTGCTGAGGGTTCCAGAGCTGGATGCAGTACTGCAGGTGGGGTTGCATGAGAGCAGAGTAGAGGGGCAGAATCCTCTACCTCAACCTTCTTTTGATTCATCCCAGGATGTGATCTATTTTCTGAGCTGCGAGCACACATTGCCAGCTCATGTCCATCTTTTCTTCCTCCAGTACCCCAAAGTCCTTCTCCACATGGCTTTTCTCAATCCTTTCATCCCCCAGCCTGTATTGATACTGGGGGTTGCCCTGACCCAGGTGCAGGACCTTGCACTTGGCCTTGTTGAACCTCATGAGGTTCACACAGGCCCACTTTCTGAACTTGTCCATGATGGCATCCTGTCCCACAGGCATGTCAACTGCACCACTCAGCTTGGTGTTGTCTGCAATCTTGCTGAGACTACACTCAATCCCACTGTCTACGTCACTGACAAAGATGTTAAACTATACTGGTCCCACTACAGACCCTTGAGGGACAGTCCTTGTCCCCAGTCTCCATTTGGACATTGAGCTATTGACAACTACCCTCTGGGTGCGACCATCCAATCAATTCCTCATCTACTGAACAGTCCACCCATCCAATCCATATCTCTCCAATTTAGAGAGAAGGATATTTTGGGGGACCACGTCAAAGGCCTTAGAGAAGTCCACATAGGTGACATGCATAGTTCTTCCCTTATCCACTGATGTAGTCACCCCATCATAAAAGGCCATTAGGCTGGTCAGGCAGGACTTGCCCTTGGTGAAGCCATGCTGGCTATCTCGAATCACCTCCATGTGCCTTAGCATAGCTTCTAGGAGAATCTGTTCCATGATCTTTGCAGGCACAGAGGTGAGGCTGACAGGGCAGTAGTTCCCAGGGCCTTTTTTTAAAAATGTATGTAATGTTTCCCTTTGTCTAGGCAGCAGGGACTTCATCTCACTGCCATGACTTTTCAAGTATCATGGAGAGCTGCTTGGCAACTACATCAGCCAATGCCATCGGGACTCTGGAATGCATCTTGTCAGGTTCCATAGACTTATGTATGTTCAGCTTCCTCAGGTGGTCATGAACCTGATCTCTTGCAGTGGGAAGGGCTTTGCTCCCCCAGTCCCCATCCTGCAGTCCGTCCACTTGAGTGGTGTGGGAAGAGTGGTTGCCAGTGAAGATTGTGGTAAAAATATTTTTGAGTACCTCAGCCTTCTTCTCGCCTGTTGTTACCAGTTTGACAGTCTTGCTCATTGGCAGAGTATGCTTTCTTTGACCTTGTTGTTGCAGGACTTCTTTATTCCACATGGTGGATTTTTTTTTACTTCATTCAATTTTAAGGAAATAAGCTCGCAGAATGTCAAAAAAGTATTTAGATTCCTTCCTTTTTTAGACTTGCTAGTGGTGCAATCAGAACCATATAACAGCATTAAATATCAACAGGGTTTTTTTACACAAATTAAAAGTAGTCTTGCTGCATCCTAATCCAAAGCGATTCTTATTCCTGCTGATGTCCTTTGCACTTTAAGTGGATTGCAGCACTGCTCCTTTCCCATCCTGGTGCTAGAATCCCTGTGGTATTTATGCTTGAACAGACATAAGTGTCGTGTAAGATATTTTGGCCAGCGGCAGCTGAGTCTTCTAGAAAGTGTTTCCCTAGCTTTAAGAAAATTACTGAAATGTCTAACTGCTCATATAAAGATTAAAATATGGGGGTGTTTTTTTGTGAAATGCAGCTAATTTTCAATATAATAAATTTTCTTGAACAAAAATTTACTTCTTTTTAAAACCCTCAACTTCGAATTTCTGGAAATGAAACAATCATTTTGTGTTGTTCCTCATTGTCATAGCCACTAGTCCCAATCCCATACTTAGTCCTAGATTCAGTTGACTTTACTAAAATGAAGCTCTGAATTTATGAGCATAGGCTGAACATTAATCTCTCTAGCTTTAACGGAGGATTTGAATTGTCCACACATATGTATTTAGTGCCATTTTAGACACCTAAGGCATCACCACTTTACTATCAGTTGGTGCTCCAGAAGCATGTAGGTCCTGTATTGCATCTGTCTGGGTGCTTGTTATTTTGAACACCTCACATAACAGTAAAAAACTTTGTATTCAGGAAATTAATTTATACCTTAAGCATCTATAAAATAGATTGTCTTCATTTGAGGCAATTATGGAGGCTGCCATTGTCACACAGAATCATACAGAATCACAGAATAGCAAGAGTTGGAAGGGACCTCAGGAGATCATCTAGTCCAACCCCCCTGCTAAAGCAACTTCACCTAGAGCACAGGATATCATCCAGGCAGGCTTTGAAAATCTCCAGAGAAGGAGACTCCACAACCCCCCTGGGCAGCCTGTTCCAGTGCTCTGTCACTGTCAAAGTAAAGAAGTTCTTCCGCATATTCAGCTGAAACCTCTTATGCTTCAATTTGTGCCCATTGCCCCTTGTCCTGTCTCTGGGCACCACTGAGAAGAGTTGATAGTGTAGATCCTGTCAACATTCATTGAAGTTTAGATACAATTCCTCTAAACAAACAATAAACCTTAGGGCAAGTATTACATCTCAAATACCAATGGCTGTGGGAATTAACTTTCTACTGACTATGAAGGAAGTCAAGGGTGGTCTACCCAGCTGTAGATCTTCACAGTGCACATCCATCTTTAGTCAGGGGAATTTCCCACCTTTATTTTTTAAGTCAAATTTGCTGAAGAGCACAGGCATCTTTAGAGCATCATTCAGATCCCAGCTCCCATTCTAAAGTATCTGTTTCTTTTAACTGAATATAAAAGGGAGCCAGGTGGTTTGATTCAGGTGCTCACACATTGGCTTCTAAAACCATCAAAGATGCTATATGATTTCCAAAATACATCCAGAAATGCAACTGATTTGACACAGTTGAAAGATCTGACCTCCTGGGTGGAGGTCAGGTAAGGTATACCAAGGCACTTGAAACAGTACCAGGTAGCTGCATACAGCCCAAATTGTCTGTGCTAACTGCCTTGTGTGTTTAGAATTAGGTGGGATGAAGTAGCTGCAGAGTGGCAGACAGAGATTGTTCAACATAACAACAGTGAAACTCCTGTCTTACAGCCAATGCTGCTAAGCGTTGTCTGTTTTCAGGTGGCATAATTCCCTTTCGCAGTGTGTGCCTGCAGACCCATATTGTAATGTGGTTGCTTTTGATAATAAGACTACAACATGTTAGTTCCTTTCCATCCATAATTTCAACACCTTAACTTTCTTCTTCCTTAATTGAGCCAAGATGCCAATAAAAAAGATTGCTTTTTGTAAGCTAATCAACTGGGAGTGCAAGCTTTTCTCCATCAGAAAAAACGTAGTCATTTTAGTTTTCTGAGAATCAATTAATGTGTCTCAGGGTTAAAGAGTTCTTCATACATATAGTACCTTTCTCTGATTAACTGAAGTTTTCATTGGCCTCTGTTGTAGCCACTCAATCAGTTGGGTTTTTTTTTTTATAGCTTCCTGGAGATTTTTTCACAATCTTGTATATAATTAACCAATCTAAGTAATTTTAGAATCAAGAAATGGGCTAGAAAATGTGTTTTGCCGTAAAACAGGGAGCAACGGGGAAGTCTTAGGTCTTCAGAAACCAGGTGATTCTAGAAGAAAAGAAGTAGGAGGTTAATTATTTCCATTCAGTAAATCAATCAGCAATCATTAATGAACAATATTCATAAGTATTGCATTTCATAATGAAGAAAAGTACAAACGTGTAGATTTGTACAATAAATGCAAAGGTGCATCCAGCCTTATGCACATGAAGTCCTTTAGAAGATGATGAATCCAGTTTTAAATCTGCTTTATCAAGGTTTTTACTCTATTTTTCATCTCTGGATTTATGTAAATGTAATAGTAAGTGGGGGTTTTTTGAGTTGATGAAGTCTGCCATAAACTGAATAGAATTAACTGTATGATCACTGGACATAAATGTTATCTCAGATCAAATTTAAAAACTTTTTTACTTTTACTTTTCTTATGAAAGGTAGATTTTTCATTTTCTATTTTCTCCACTTCTTAAATGTATATGGGCAAATACCTTTAGTACTTGTATCACTCTAACAATTAAAGCTATTTAATTAAACAGCATTTATACATTTGATTCCTTAGTAGGCGAAAAGATTGGTCTTGGATTAAGGCATTCTTTATGGCATATTAGGCATATATTTATACATGAAGAGTAAGTATTACATGTAGATATATGGATTTAATATGTACAAAGCACATTCTAATAATAGCTTTTTGTTAGTTTAAACAGAAAAGGGAAGAAGGAAAAAAAATAACAAGGAAAAAGTGAAATATTGGAAAGAAAGTGATTTAGAGTCAGGTTTCTGAACATTTTGTACATGGGTAAGAGGAAATTATGTAATTCATTATATCATTACCAGATAGAAAAAAGATTCAGGGTAGACCAATATGTCCCTTTATGGCAATAACTGGACTAATGAGAAGATAATAGTTTCTGACTTGCCTCTGCACGTTGTTGCTACTCTCTGTTTGTAGTTGTCCTGCTTTTTAATCTGCCTTATGCACTGCAGACACAGAGAGCACCACTAGTTCCAAGCAGAGCAAATTCCCTAACTAGGTTCATTTTGATAAAAACAAAATGTTTTGGAAATGTCCACAAGATCAAAACACTAGTAACAACTGTCTGAGACAGATGCAGTCAATAAACAGACAATTTTTAAGTTTACTTTTTATAACAGCCAGAATAAAATGCATACCTAATGGAGACAAAATAGACTTTGTGTGAGAACTCATGTCTTGTCATTATTGTGGTATCTGAGACCTCTCAGTCTTTAGCATATTCATGCTATTAAAGTAATGTAAATTAAAACTAGCCATCTTTTAGCTGGAAAGCTGAAGAACAAAGAAGATGATTAACATGTGCATGAAAGAAAGGTTGATGTAGACCGGGACTTGAGTTGCAGATTCTTGAATCTAAGAAAAAAAAATTATTCCTTAGGTCAGCCTTCCTTCTTTGTGAAGACAGTACTTTCAACTCCTTGAATTAATCTGCTGAAGCAAGAAATCAGGTGGTAATTACATATTCTATTTATTTATCACTCTGTGTGGTTTTAGATGTTACTGTTTGTGACATAGTCCACAAGTATTAATTAAAGCAAGACTTGGTATGAGGTTGTCCATCAGTAGGAAGTGATAAATAGTACTGAAGAAATCAGTTTGTTAAAGGCACAACCAGAGCCGGTCAAAACATGCAAAGTATTTCCAGCGAAGTTGTTCATCAAAATGTTAAAAGTAACTGTTTATCTCTACAAAAGATGCAAGGTAGACTTGCCTGAACACAGGCATATAGTACCTTTAGAGCTGCCCTACCATACCCACCTACTCTCCAACTACTGCTTCAGAAGAAGATATGTCTCCTATGAATCCTATTTCATATTTTTCAGAACCCGCATGGACACTTCAGATACAGCACAACCACTCATTTTGCACTGTGTACCTGTAAAGTAGGCAAGCGAGTTATCTACCTGATGTTCCAAGAAACATTTTTTTTTTACCCTAGGTTATAGAACTTTCTGACATTTCTGATCACATGTGAAGACTACAATTAAAAATGGATGTGACAAGTAAACTCTGATGTTTCCATCCAAAGACTTAATCCAAAGCAATGGCTTAGGTCAACTGGCATCAGTATCACTGGACATTGAAGGAAGCTATTCAGGAGTAGACAGATCATGGTTGGCTCACGTGCTAGGTCGGTAACTTCTTGGAGGAGAAAAGATAGGTCTGTAATGACTTTTGAACAGTGAAATATATTTGAACAGTGTTTACTCTTTGCTAATATCAGCCAAGAACCTTGTCTTCACACAGACAAGCTACATGGATTGCTCAGCATCTTCACTAGCGATCTTTATCACTGCTCTCAACCTGCTTTCCTGCACATTTCAGTGTTTACTGACCAATATACTGCACTCCAGAATTGTTCCACTTAGATTTGGGACCCACTTAAATTCTCCATTCTTTACTTTGTCTATGCATTGCCACACAGGCAGTACTCACAGTCCCCCCTGAAAGGGATCACACTTTCTTCCAGTTGCTCAGCCAATAGGTTAAGCTCATCTGATCCTGAAGGCCCAGTTCCTCAATTTTGGAAGCTTGTATGGTTCACCGTCTTCCCTAGAAATTGTTACCCACCACAGCAGCAGCCATCCTGCCTTCTCATCAAAATTGTCAATTAACATTAAGAAAAAAAATGGGGTATGTCTAGTTATATGCATATAAGCATATAAATGGTGTGTGTATAAGTTTATAGACACATAGATTTAATTTTTTATACACATACATGTATATTACCATTATACAGTATATAGTATATAGTGTATAGTATGCATTATATATAGTATACATTATATTATATTATATAGTGGAGAGTGGAATGGAATGGCCAAGCTCACTGAATTTCATCCTGGGCTTTTCCCTTGCTTATTATGAGACAGAACATTTTGCTGTTACAATCTATGAGAAGATTTGCATTTATTGGAATGCAATGCAGCAGCCTCATTCTGTGGAAAGCCATTTAATCGTTTATGCTCAGCTTTATGTGTGTCTACAATACAGATCTAATGTAGCATTAATCAATGGATTCCTTCCCTTTATGTTTCCTTAGCTGAAGAACTCTATTGGACAACTCTTTTAGACATCAGAGTCTAGTGACTGTTTAAAAGAATTGTTGTTTAAAAAGGTTTGACCATTTCTATGATGAAAAAAGTAAATATTAAAAAAAAAAGTTTGAAAATCAGTTCAGATCAACTAGATCTGACTGTTTCATTTGTGTCAAGCTTAAATAGTCCACTAAAGCAATAAACCAAACTGACTGTGGGGCATGACTGAGTTATTTTCAGCTTTCCTTTGTAGAAAAAAAGGCACTCCTCCAGCATCACTCTACAGGCCTGCTGCTCAGTGTCTGTTTTTGCACCACTGAATGATGAAGCCTCAGCATGGCGTTCTCCTTGTACAGTCAGAAGGGAATATGCAATGACAGTTTGCTTCTAGTGATATGCTTTGCTCTATTGCTTTACTTGCATGGATTTTCCCTTTAAATTAACTCCTCCAAACTCTTCCTTTCTTTAAAAGTGCAGACTTAAATGTAAATGTAAAGAGTATCTCTCCATTTGTTAAAAGCACTGAAGAATAACTGGAGAGTGTGTTGTTAGAAGAAGATAGTTAACATGCTTTTCAGTACAGATACACATAGCCAATTCTAAATTATGGCACAGAATAGTACAAATTCAGGACTGAAGGTGCATGCTCCATGCAGGCAGGATGTGTGGGGTTTTTAAGTGTAATAAGGTCAATGAAACATATTATTTTGGACTTACTGTACTGTACTTCTAGCCAGAGGCTACAGCTTCTAAGAAGAGGTTCATGGTTTAAGTGTTCAGGTTTAAAATAACTCAGCTCTCTTAAACTGAAGTTGGAATTCTTCTAGGGTTGACTCAAATTTTAAATTTCCCCTTGTTCTTCTCCCTTCTGCTTCCTACCTAGAGCTTCTGAAGTGAGTTGCTCTGTCTCAGCTGGTACTGTAGGAAACCAACAGAAAGGCCAGACCATTGTATAGAATAATTCAAGGAAATATCACATATAATCTAAATAAATACTGCAGTGCAAGGAACATAGCTCCTGCTGGACCTGAACTGAATATTGTAGTTAGTGACAGCTCCTCAGTTTTATTAGGAAACAAACTACCATTTAAACCAGTGTAAACATATACTAATCTCCTTGATATTATTCTGCACATGTAGCTGGGAATACAGTTTAATTGAAATTGATAGTGCCCACTATGTTTTTCATTGCAAAAAGAAGGTCCTTGTTGCTTCTTTCTCTTAAGTTTTTCTTAAGGACTTTAGATCAAAGGCAAAATAAAAAATTAGATCTAAATATTCTTCTCTGCTGTTCAGAGAGACCAAATTCTTAGACTGATTCATGATTTTATCTACACATAGTTTAAATCTATGGAACCAGTTGTAAATGAAAAAGTGCTTCATCTATTTTTGTTAGTGTTTCAAATATTCTTTAACTGTTGGAATGAAAACATCAACATCAAGTGAAGAGTAAGTGAAAAGGCACCTCCAACTTCATGTACTGAAACAATAATAGTTTTCTTTTTTCTGATGTCTTGACAGAAATAAGGGACAGACTAAAATATAATTGGTATGTGCTTTGCTGAATATGTTTAAAAACAGTGAAGTAGTTATTACTCAGTTGTATGATAAAAGCATGCAGAGAAGCCTTTGGTTATTAATTGTTAATTGATAATTAGCTGTTAATTAAGCTTTTTGTGAGATCTGAGTATAATATATATCACCCTAAATAGATTTTCCTTTTCATAAATAGTATTTTTGCTTTTGTTTTTGAGGATGGAAAAGAGAAGGCTCAAGAAGATCTTTTTGAGATGTATAAATACTTAATGGGGAGAGTAAAGAAAATGGAGCCACACTTTTTTTGGTGACAACCAGTAAGAGTACAAGAGGTAATGGACACAAAATGACATACAGAAAACTGTGTTTAAATGTAAGAAAATTCTTTTTGCTGTGTGTATGGTCAAGCACTGGAACAGGTTGTCTGGGGAGGCTGTGGAGTCTTCATCCCTGGAGACATGCAAACCCACCTGGATGTGTCCCTGAACAACCTGCTGTAGGTGCCCCTGCTTTGAGCTGGAGGTTAGACTGGATGACCTACAAGTGGTGCCTTGCAAGATAAAAATCCTGAAAAAAAAAATCTATTTTGTTAAAACAAATTGGCAAGGATTGAATGGAAGTTTCTTTTGCTGTGCAAATTTCTATGCTGGTAGCAAAGTCATGGTTAAGACAAATGACTTTTAATAATGTTACTTCAATATTGTTCTCTGGAAGAGGAATTCATGTCTGAAAAGACATAAAAAGTAATTATTTTCTGACCACTCCTGTTTCTTTTTTTCTTTCTTTTTAACAACTCATCAAGATATTGCATATACCCCCACTCCCATAGAGAAACAAAGTCTGTCCTTGTTAATTTAATTAAATGTCATTTTAAATGAAGCAAACAGTGAGGGAGCTCAAGGAGACTGGGGAAGCTTGTCTGGTAAGTAAACTTGTATTTTAAAATGATTGTTTGGGAACATATGGGCAGCCTAGCTTACAAGGGCTAGAAAATATGCCTGGACATACCGAGAAACATGGGTAAGCATATTTAATAGTGACAGGTCTTAAGTGACTTTGTCTCTTCCATTCAGAGTGCTTTTCTCCCATTTTCCTTTTCTTTCTTCTCCAGGGGCACAATAGCAACAGTGATATTCTAAAATGCACAGCACTGCTCCCCCTCTCCCAGGGGCCCTGTAAAGATGTCAGTGAAGTTGGTAATACAGCTTTTCCTCTAATAAAGTTTGGAACATCTCGTGCAAGCCCATATGCCACCCTGGAACCTATTCTAAAGCCACTGCCTTGAGCTTTTTTTTTGTTTAGAAGTCCTCAGCTTTCCAGTGATGGAAAGAAAAACAACTAAAGGGGAGATAACTGTGGATGTCTCTGCTGTGAGTGACCTATCTAAGACACTGATAGCTGTACAGACAGTGCATTTCCAACTTTGACATGGGCCTTAAAAGGCACCATAAAAGTAGAAGCAACTACATTAATAACTCTGAAGAGCGAAGATAGATAGGTGAGATATGCCCAGAAAAGCAGCAGTTGTTCCTTTTGATAGAGACATGGACATGTCTGCAGAGACCACAGGGTAACAACAGTGCAATATGCGATCCGTCCAGCTCTGATGCTTGTTATCTGAGATGACTATTGTGGATCAATACTTTTTATGGTTGCTGTTTATAAACCTTGTTTTGTTTTTGCAGTTCTCAGTTCTCAACACCAGCTGAAGGTAGTCCTCTTCTCGGTTAAACCACTATTTCTTGATACACATCTGCCACCGACGCAGTTAATGCCACCCAAATTGCTGAATGCTGTTCACAGAACACATGGAAAGCCAAGATTAAGATAAAAGCTGAACTTCTCACAGGGGAAAAAGGTTCAGGTTGTTCAGCACAATTCATGACTATCAAGATGAATTTACTGGGGATTCATAATGAACAACCTCACCCCCCCCCAAGCAGAACACAGATCATTTTGAGCTGCTCATGTAAGTCCTTGGGAGTTCCTTTGAACAGGTTGGTGTCAAGGTCTTAAGACAGCTTTTTCCTGGTTCTGCTGCCATGGTTTCTGCCACTGCATCTGTGCTGCTGCTCTTACTAACACAATGCCACTCATGTTAGGAGATAGATGCAGTAGCAACACCGACAGGTGGATGCAAGCAAACACTAGTTTCCTAGGTCTGCTTGCATAGGGGGTGGGAGTACATGGGGTAAATAAAGTCTGTGAGGCCTCAGAGGAAGTGAACTTAGAGAGGTACAGAAGTGCAGCAATTTGTTCAGTGAATCCACAAAGATTATTTCCAGTCACACTATGACATGTTTGCATAATTTGTGATTGAGCATAAGCAGACAGTGATTTTTATTATATTTTTGAAAGGGAGAAAATGTCTTCACAGTAGGACCAATGCGACAAGATTGTAGATGCGAACATGCTGCCTGTGATATAAAGTACTGAATAAAAAACTAATATGGATGACTTAAGGTACTGCTCATGCATATGAATGAAGGGAGAGAAGAGGCAAAGAATGACACAAAGAAGCATATTTATGCCCATAGTGAAGTCAATGGACACTTTAGTGTTGTTTTCAATGCCAGAAGGAATCATCAGACCCTTTCAAAATACACAGTTTGTCCTGTCTATCTGGATTTTCACAGACTTTGTTTTTCTTTTCTATATTCAAGGTCTTGACTGAAATACAGAGACACAGGTAAGAGTATTAAATTCATATAGAAATGATGGGCAGAAACGAGTAACTTGGGTACACAGTCAGAACATTCTCTTGAGAACACAATGGGCAACAGTGACAAAGCTGCTGTTCCTATCCATCACTATTTCTAATACCATCTTGCACTATTCCTAGCACACAAAGCAGTAGTACAAGTGTACTAGAAGGGGTGACCCATGCAATAATACACATTTGTGATTTAAAATTTGTTAGCAGTCACAGGTGGTCCAAGGCATACAAATGTCCTCGGAGGAAGTTCCAGTGTCATCAGTGCAACCAGGTTTTGAAGCAAGACCTTGAAGAATCTGGTGGCTTTATAAATTTTACCTGGAAGATCTTATGCAAAGTAAAGGGATAAGTAGAAAGAAGACATCAGTTTTATTATAACTTTGAAAGTGCTTAATGTACAGGAAAAAAACATATACCTCTCCAGATTAAGAAATTCCTAACAGTGGGATTCCGTCCATGTCACTAAAGGTGCTGTCTGTGAACTGGTAAATCTTATTAATTTTTCATGATGTTCAGCCAAATTATACCTTTACCTAATTTCCTCTTAATTTCTAAACAAAAGTTTGATATCACATGAAAACCCATGAAGCCTATGTTTGTAACTGTAATAATTGCTTCTATTCTCCACAGTAAGATAGACTACCATTCTCCCTGTGTACTAATGGCCTTTTAACAGGCAAATGAGAACTTGAGAAAGGGAATTTGAGGTATGTCCACTTGACAGAGTGGGTGGATTTTAGCTGAGGCTGCTGACATTTTTCATTAACAGGAAACACTACATATTAAATAACCACAGGCTACTAATGCAGGAAAGAATTGTTCATAGATGGTAAAATTAGGCTTGGAAAAATGAATCTGTTATTTTAAGATCTCAGGTTTTCAATTCATTCTTTTCCACCTTGGTTGCTTTGATTTAATTATTAGTCAAGCAACATAGTAACTGTGAAACAAAAATCATGTTCAATGATACAAAAGGTGCATGCAATCTTTCAAATAAAGTTCAAGCTCCCTGTCAGGTCTCTGACTGGTTTTGTCCTACACTGCTAATTCTGTGTTCCCATTCCCTCCCACTTTTTTCTTCCCGCTTACTGCTCTCTTTAGACTTTCTGGCTTCCTTTTTATTTTCCTTACATATTTCATGATGCCTTTTCTGCTTCAAATTCTGTTTTTGCTTAAGCTCTAAGTGACCTCTTCTGACAACACTATTCCAGTCTTCCACCTTGTCTCTTCTACGCTGTGTATGTTCTCCATGAACCATGGACAAGGCTGCTCCTCTGGCACTTACACCAGCTTGAATAGAACAGTCTGTGTATACAATACTATACAACATTAAATGTTAATAGTAGACAATATTAAAGTCAGCCTCACAGTAGGGCCACAGACTAAGTAAATAACTATCTGAAAAGATCCCTTGTCTGTGCTAAGTCACGAAATACGATTTAAAAAGAGATTTAGGAGACTGTTGGTTGGCAAGGGCCAAAACCATGCAAAGAACATTCTGTCTATTTAACTAGATAGATGATCAAGATCCAGTGCTTAGTTTAACCTACTAGCATAGGTGTAGTCTAAGCTCGTCATCAAAATTTTCAAAAGATTCTACTGGATATTTATTTTTGTTAAATTTATGCAGGCTGTTGGAGTGATAATGAAAAATGTAAACCAAAAATTTTATTTGGTTTTCAAGGGTCTCGAATATTCTGTTAAGAGAATATTTATATTTTCTTTAGGCCAAGGGTGGCTTAAACATGATAGCTTTCCAATGATCACCAAAAAATGAAGGGTATGGGCCTTCAACTTCCAATTTTTGGAGTCATATATTCCAATATTGGGAGTCAAATATAATATGAAAGGTGTTGAAGTTTTTTTGTTTGGTTTTTTTTTTAAGAGTTTGAGTGAAGTAATTATGAGCTATTTTAGATTAAGTAACAATACAAAGAATTCAATACAATAATCAACTTTGAAGTGCCTGGAGTCTGACGTGGAAGTAGGCTCCCTTTACAGTGCATTTACAGAGCTAGACATCCCAAAGCCAGTCACATACCATCCAGCACGCTGACTCCTAAAGTCAGGCAATAAATATCCAGGCACAGCTATGATGTATTGTGGTTTTCTGAGGAAATAGATTTTATGGAATCACATTGTCCATCTGCCTGTCCAGCCATTTTCTGTCAGTCTGATCTTATGTCTTTATTAATTGTTAAGTTTCAGCTCAATTCAGTAGAACAAACATCTCCAAGCTCCTAAATTCCTATAGGTTTCATGACAAGGAGTGCTTAGTGACATGGTTTACTGGTGGAATGGCAGGGTTAGGTTAACAGTTGGATTTGATGATCATAAAGGTCTTGTCCAACCTAAAAGATTCTGTGATTCTATGTTTCTAATCTAGACTGTTGAGAAAACACATAAGACCACATTCAGGCAAAAATCAGATTTTCAACTAAACATTTGAACTCTTTTTTTGTTTGTTTTCACCCACTTGGCTAGCAGATCAATGAATATTATTCCCACATAAACCATCCTGTAATGTAATGCATAGCAAAGTTCCAGAGAGCACAGTTCTGAGTTGGTGCTGAGAATGAGATGAGGATATACTGGAAAAATACAGGTAGAGCAAGGAAACAGAGATATCCAATTGCCTTCAGGAAGGATGAAAAAGATGATGGAGAAGAGAAGACAAAGGAGGAAGAACTGCAGCTTTGGTGCTGGAGCTAAAAAGGAATATAAACCACAAACATGCAGTAAGTCAAAGCTCTCGTAACTGTCAAATATATTTCTTCCAACAGCACATACATCCAGCAAGTTCAAAACAAGTTGCAACCACTCACACAGCACATATGCCCTCTTACAGCAAGACATTCTAATGATCAGATAAGTGGACCAGAAAGACTGCAATAGGGAACATGACATCCTACCTTAGTGCTTAAGGGTGTCACCGTTGGAAGTCAGTCTTTGTGTTTTTCCTCATTTGCAAACTGTTTTTATATTTTAGCTAAAACGGTCATTGAATTACACCTCTAAGTAGTTCCAAAGAAGTAATCTCCATTTTTTGATAATTTCCTCTAGGGATCATCTTAATTAAAAAAAAATCCAATGAAAGTAAGAAGCCTGTTGCTCTCACACATCCGTAAAAGACCTTAACTTTGACAGTTTGTGTTGTGAAATCAGAGATCCTAACTGGTTAAATGCATCAAAGGACGTAAGAACAAATCTAACTCTATGTCTTAATGTATGGATTGGGTATTGGTAATGAGATAGATTCTGAGCTCTTCCAGTTCTTTCAAGTCTAGACAGTTTTGGATATGTTCAAAGAAGCAATTTTTAAGATGCACACACCTTTATATCAAAAATAAAATTAAGGTTTTTGTGCAGACTTGGACAGTGTTTAAACATTTTTTAAGACTTTTTGAGCATGGCTATGTTATATAATGGAAGGCAGTGTAGAGTTCCTTGATGTGACAGAGACTCCATTTGATTAAGCCACAGGATATAATGCAATGTCCTGCTGATGTCATTTGGGGTGAAAATAGCCAGAAAAGTGGTGGAGACTCAACCACTTCCATTAAATATTCTCAACAGCTATCCTCATATGAAATGGAAAGGCATCCTCTGTCAAGAACTTACATGACTGTCTTCATTTTTCTCCAGCATGGAGAGACACTAAATCTCAAAATACTGTCTGATGACCACTCAGCCAGTAAAGCAACTTACGCGCCTTCGAAAATCAGTAGATAATACAGATTGCTATTGAAAGAGTGGATTTTGAAGGTCTGAAGATATTTGCCCTGCAAAGACATATGGGATTTTATTACATGCCTTCTTTTAGCACTTACCAGGATAGGAGATTAACCTATTCCTGTGACAAGATGTTTACAATGCTGAAAGAGTACATAATGAAAAATAATCTTTCTTTTTTTTATTAGTTTTTATTTCTTTAAGCAACAAAACATGCCTCTTTAAAGATAGTAAGATCAAATTAAATCTCCTTCAAAGCCTGCCTAGACGATGTCCTGTGCAACCTGCTCTGGGTGACCCTGCTTTAGCAGGAGTGTTGGACTAGATCATCTCCTGAGGTCCCTTCCAATCCTTGCCATTCTGTGATTCTGTGAAATCTTCTGTTCATTTTTATTTCTTCCTTCTCAACACTAACCTTCCATTTCCTTACTATTAACAAAATATTTAATATCCTTAAAGTACCATGGATAGTAAAAAAATACTTAGATATTGAATACAGGTTCCTCACCCTTCTTTCCCATC
Organism: Gorsachius goisagi; assembly: GCA_018403395.1. Classification (NCBI taxonomy): domain Eukaryota; kingdom Metazoa; phylum Chordata; class Aves; order Pelecaniformes; family Ardeidae; genus Gorsachius; species Gorsachius goisagi. Next base: position 15,019 of record BOSO01029878.1, on the reverse strand, counting down.
CTCCAAACTCATACATCAGTTGGAAGGAAATGGGGAAAGGTATACTTCTTTGTAATTCTTGCTGGTTATCACAATGCCCTATTAGAATCTGAACTGCAGCATCAGAAAAATAATGATGCATATCAGATATGATAACAGCAGAAGAGCAGCTGCACAGAGCAGTTTAGAGTGGACCTGTGCAGGACTGAACTTGGCCCTTTAAAATTATAGAAGCTCTGCCATTGATTCCAAGTTTCCATCCGTTGTGAACTGCTGTTCATTTTCAGCAATATGACATCATTTGCAATATGTCTACTTTCTTTTTTAAGCAATATGCCATCATTAATTCTGAGCTGCTGCATTTCTCAAGACACTCAGCTCAAATCCAAGCTTAATGAGTTTGAGACACATAAAGTCAGATAATTGTGTATAAGGAAAATGAAAATGGAGAAGAAAAAAAAAGAAAATAATAAACAGAAAAGAAAACAAGGGGTGGAACAGAACAGTTTTGTTAATGTGTTTAAGGAATAAATTGAGTTTACAGAAATTCCAGTCCCTCTCCACTTACCTTTATCATTAGTGCACCCAAAATTGAACTTGAATGTTTCCCTGCTATTTTGATGAATTTTGTTTTGTTCTATGAAACACCTGATGAAATATTCCATCACCTGATGGAATCTGATGTTCATCCCCAGAACATGTGATTTGTAAGGTTGACCTGGTAGGTTAAACAGTTAAATGGTTAACATGAACCTTCCACAATTGCCAGTAAAGGGCAAAAAGTGCTATTTTAAACTATTTTAAACATTCTATATTTCTGGCAGTAGCAAATCCTTGTTTAGACTAAAGCATCTGCTAGATTCCTAGATGTCCAAATAATTCTTTAAGCTCTTTTGAGCAGGATTATTCCTGTAATTTTTTTATATCGTCTGCTCTGCTTTCAAAATTTATGGTTAACTAATAGCAATGAAAATATTTATTCATGACATAAAAACTGCTAGCAAGGAGTTTTACTTCTTTTAAGAAAGAGGGAAAAGATAAAATTATGAAATAAAATGGAAAAAAATGTCATGCCAGTGAAATGAACTGGAAAAGTTAAAATTAGTACAACACCATTCTCTGGGCTCAGTGTATTTGGCTGATTGTTTTTAGTCCTTCAGCACTGCCTCTGTTAAAAGAATCTTAAAGTTGCTGTTCTTTGCTTTAAGCTAAGTTAATGAGGAAAGGAAATAACTCTCTGTCATCGTTAAAGCAAGGGTGGCAAGAATCCCTCACTATGCTATTACATCATAGTAATCAAGTGTGATGGTTTAACTGAAGCTGGCAACTAAACACCACAGTCGTTCGCTCACTACCCACCATGGTGGGATGCAGGAGAGAATCAGAAGAGTAAAAATGAGAAAACTTGTGGGTTGAAATAAAGACAGTTTAATAGGGAAAGCAAAAGCTGCACACACAAGCAAAACAAAATAAGGAATTCATTCACCATTTTCCATCAGCA
>BOSO01029872.1:11427-31687 GCA_018403395.1 Gorsachius goisagi | reverse complement strand
TGGGGATGCCGGGATGTGGGGATGCTGGGATGTGGGGATGCAGGGACGTGGGGATGCAGGGACGTGGGGATGCCGGGATGTGGGGATGCAGGGATGCACGTCCTGACCTGGCGGTCCCTCTGCCCACCACATCCCTCTGCCCGTGCAGACCCTCTCCCCAGCCCCAGGGTGCTGAGGCCTCAACTCCGCTCCGCTCAGCTCCGCTCTGCTCCTCTGACCCTGCTGGAGAACTTGGCAAAAGGAAGGGAGAGGATTGCGGAGCGGAGCAGAGCCCAACTCTTGATCTGTTCTAGGGAAGGAGAGGCCACACCGAGAACTTTCTGAAATTCCTTCCCGAAGCCTTGGCTGAAAGCCGCTGCCTCCTTGCTGAGGCATTCAGACCCTGGCAGCGCCGTCCTGCCCCTTCCCAGCGTCCTGGTTTGGGGAGCTGGAGCCTTTGCCATGGCTCGGTCTCCCCATCCCCTGGACCTCTCCAGGTGTCCACGCACGGAGCCACCCCCAGGCACCTCCCGGCCCCTCGTTGTCACCGGAGACGTAGGGTGGGGGCTCCTCCGGGCCGAGGGACCCCCAGCATCGCTCTCCCCACCGCGCGCTGGCAAATTCCTTTCTCATGAACAGGAAATGTGAGTTCTTCTCTTTCTTCTGTTCTTTTATTTCTTCTTTTTTTTTTTTTTTTACGGGAAAAAAATATGTAAAAAAATAAATCAAATCAGATCCCATTTGTTTGTGGTCTCAGTGGTCTCCCGTTGTTTGGCTGAGTCCGGGACTCAAGGCGATGGCGTCGGGATGGCCACGGGCTGCGCACCCCCCAAACCCGCTGCGAACCTGGGTGCACCCAGCCCTGCCATCAGCTGCATCACCTGGGGACAGATGGACGTTCCCGTGTCTCCGCTGAAACTGGGAGAGGCAGAACTGGGGCGGACTGGGCTCCCGGAGCGGCTGCGGGCCCCTCGCCGGCCGGGGCTGGGAGAGGCTCGGGAGAGGTGGGAGGTGCGGTGGGCGTCTGCCGGGAGCTCAGGGTTCGCTGTGTGGTCTTCCAGGGGGGGCCTCAAATTAGCAAACCAGCATTGTTAAAGAGTCGAAAACATCAGTAACCTCTAATTATCCCCTTTCCCCATGGGAGGAGGCATTTTGCACCCAGGGAAGGCCGTGCCACACATCACTCTTTCATCGCAATATTATGGTATTTTTCCCCCCAACGTCGATGATTGCAACCAGCCGAGCTCCTGCGGCGCAGCCGGGCTCCTGGCCCTTGGCGGGCGAGCACCATCGTGCCAGGACCCCAGAGACCCCCGAGACCCCCACCCGCTGGGATCTCCATCCTTGGGGAGGTCTGAGAAAGCCAAACTAAAGCGGGGTCCCGGGCATGGCCCAGCATAGAAGCATCCCTCCGCCTGCGAAGAGGTGACAAGGGTTTAGTCCCCATCCCTGGGGGGCTGTGCCTGCTCTGAGCAGCATTGGGTCCCTCTGCACCCCGGAGCATCCCTGGGCCGGGGCTGGGGGCACGGCAGGAGGGCCCCTCCGCCTGCAGGAAGGTGCTGGAGCTTCACCGCTGCTGGACCAACAGCCGGGGGCAGTGAGGATGGATGGAGCAGTTGAGACGAGGGCACTGGATCATGATGTCCCTCCCCGCCGTGGTCCCCTCTGAGCCAGGACAGAGCTGTCCCCCCGGGTGGGGATCTGTAAGTGCCCGAGGGGAGATGCCACGCTGAGAGTGCCCGGCGTGCGTGCGGGGCAGGGAGGAGGCTCGGGCTATTTGGAAATGTACTTTTTCTGCTTTCACAGCGCAGCATACATTTTTCCTTCATTTAATCTTTTTTTTTGCCTAAATTCCCAAGTGAAGAATTCTTTCCATGAGCCAGAGCTTGCCGCAGCCGCTCTGCGCCTGGCCGTGGGCGCTGGGGACCGGCCGGGGACCGTGCCCCTGCATCCCTCCTCCGGCTGCAGCAACGCCGATGCTCGGGGGCCGGGGCGAGGGTGGGGGCAGCCCCGACCCTGCTGGCACCCTCCCTGGCTGTGCTTTGGCTCCTCTCGCCCACCCCGACCCCCTTTTCCTCCCGCTCCCACCGTTCGGCGCTTTTTGGGATGGTGGCAAAGCTGAACCCCCTCCGCGCCCTTCGAGAGGGGAGCTGCCCGCAACCCCACAGCCATTTCAACAGCTCAGACTTTGTCTTTCTTCCAGCTCCTGAAAATTGAATTTGTTAGCGGCATAAACAGGATATAAAAGGCTGAAAAAAAACCAAGGAAAAAGGAGAGGGGAACATTTTTCTCCATGGCTTTGCCTGCAATGGAGGAAGTGACCTGTGGGGACCACATCCCCTGGCACCCCTCGCGCGTTGGTAACGCTCCTCTCCTAATGGCAACCAGACCCCGGGCACCGGCTCCGTCCGGCGTCCCAGGACGGCTCCTGACCCCTGGGGTTTTGTTAGCACAAAGGTCTGACCTTCACGATTTCTGCTCTTTCCTTCTTTTTATTTTTTTTTCATGGTGTTCTCCAAAATTCATGTTGCTTTATGGCGCTCTTTGACGTCAGCCGCAAACGGGGCTGCCAGGTGGTAATAATTTTCCTGAATGTCGGCGAAGTACAATTATCACTCTATTTTCACTTCAGAAATATTAAAATTTGCATCCCTCCTGTTATTAATTCTGAGAAAAGCCTTTATAAGTCACCGTGGCACATGGCCACCGGCCCCTTGGCGGTGACGGGCTCCCGTCCCCGTGTCCCTGGGGCGCTGGTGGCCGCTGTGGGGCCAGTGCTGGCCCTGGCTGTGCCACGTCCCCAGGCCGTGCCGGAGGGAGGGGATTGGGAAGCAGTGCCCGGCAGACACAGGGACCAGGGCTGGGAGCTGGGATGCCAGCGGGGTGATGATGAAGCCCGAGGTTGGGAGGGCGAGGAGGGGACCCAAAACCCCAGTTCCCATGGACGGGGCAGGGTGCGCTGGGGACCGGGGACGTGCAGGGTGGCTCTGCCAGCAGGAATGAGGCCGAGGGCTGGGGCTGCATTTACAGCAAGGGCAGAGCAGGTTTGCGCCCGCTCCTTCCCTCGGCTGCGTGAAATCAAGCGTCTGGACCCCGAGCGGCCGAGGGCAGGGGCAGCTCCCAGCCCCACAGCCCAGCCGGCCGCCGGTGGCTCTCTGTGCCGGGGGGACGTTTGCCCGGGTGTTTCCCCCAATGCAGCAGGGTCCGTCGAAGGGTGGGCGCGGAGGCAGCCCTTAGGACGTGCTGCTTCCTCCTGGCTTGCTGGCCAAAGCACGAGCGCATCCGCGCAGCCTTGGCCGGGGCAGGCAGGAACAGAGGAGCCCTTGGCTTCGGTCACCGTATAAATCGGATGCCGTGGCCAGCGGCTCCGCCAGGGTCACATCTGCGTTAAGGGTCCCGCTTCAGCTGCAGCCAGCAGGACCCGCTGGCCATCACCAGAGCTGTCACAGGGAGCTTGGATTTTAAGCAAAATGGCTTAAAACTAAGCCCTGACATGGAGACACCACCACGGCCCTTGGCAGCCGAGTCCCAGCGGGTGACTGGGCGATGCCAACACCGTCCCCAGGGCTCTCAGCCCTGGCATGGCTGGGGGGGCAGGTTTAGCCACACACCCAGCGTTTGTGGGCACCCAGCCGGGCACCCTGCTCGCCCCTGGCTGCCCGGGGGCACCCCCAGGCTCTGCGCCGCATCCCCGCGCTGGTGGCACATGCACCGGCGAGGCTGAGCGATGGCCGCGGGCGCCGGAGCCGTGAGCGCGGCGGTTGCCTCCGCAGCAGCTGCCAGGGGGAATTTCCCCATCTGGGACCAGGAGCTTGCCCAAAGCCTTTGTCTTCTGCAGAATTCCAGCTGGTGAGAGTCATCCACTGGAGTCAAAGGATTTACCCTCCTGGGGAATTATGGGCAAGAGGGAACCACGTAGTCACATTAAAATTATGTGAAAAAGGACGGGACTTCTGAGTGTTGCCTCACGTGGAGCCAGGAACGTCCATCTGACTGATGCTTCCATCTGTCTTTCTCAATAGTTTCCTTAAATAGCACCAATATTAAAAGAAATTCAACTGGAATCTGGCGTAAATGATTCTTAGGAGAATAGAAGAGGGCCAGCTACTAAAATACCACTGGCTTGCTCCCTTCCAGTAACAAACACATGATTTGCACTGCTAGGAAAGCCAGAGGCAGCTGATAGCCGTGCCCGGCGGAGAGGAGGGTGCTCCATGGTGGCCGAGGCTTTGGCTTTGCCCGGAGAGCGGCGCCGGCTGTGCCCGGGGTGAGGGGCACGGTGGGCATGGCACCCGCCTCCCCCGGGGAACCCTGGCTCCACGGCAACAAAATAATCAGCAGAAATGCAGTGATTTCAGGTTTCTAGGCTCTCCAAAAGCCCGGTCCTGCTCCTCCAAGCCCCAGGTCCCAACCCTGCGCCGTGCAGCCCATCTCCTGCCTTTGCCCAGAGAAGCTTCTCCAAGCCCCTACCACGCACAGCCCTGGAGCAGGAATCCCTGCAACGGCAGGATGAGATTTCCGAGAAATTTTTACGGTTTGTCTCAGTTCCCCAAGGACCTCCCCTGCCTTTCGCTTTTGGTTTCACCTCCCCGTCAGCTCTCCCCGGGACACTCATCATCCTGAGGAGCGGGAAGTTGGGTTTAGGGCCCAGCTCAACGGGGGGGACTTCTCACCATCGCCTTGGCTCTTATTTCGGCAGGCAAGCAGAGGTGGTGGAGTTTCCGTGGATGGAAGGTTGACGTTGGCTGCGAGGACGGCACTCATCCTGCCCGCGGGGACGCTGGGGCTGGGGGGGGCTGTTCTGCAGAGCCCCTGTCCCGCTGCCTGCCCGCTGCTGGGGAGGAGTTGACCAAAACCTTCAACCACCCCCACCCTTCATGTCCACCTCCATCTTTCGCCTTCCCTGGTGAACACCGAGGTCTAAGCGTGATGGTTCATGCCGCCAGCGAGCGCGTCCTCCCTCCTCCCAGGGCTCGCCCCATTCCACCGTCCCCAGCTCCCGGCTCCCCGCAAGCGTTGCCCCCAACGCCGCTTCTCCCTGAGAAATCCCGGCTCAGCCATCACCGCCGGCAGCCGGCGAGCCGCAGCACCGGGGCCATGCCCTGCCTGCAGCCCGTCGGCAAGCCCGTTGGTGCCGGCCGGCACCGAGCCCGTCCCGCGCGAGCCGCCGTGGTGGTTTTCCCGCTCCGACAGCTGTACGGAAATTGGAAGGCGACGCTGACATGTGTCAACAATAACCAGCGAACAAGCGCCGACGGCGGTGGCTGTCCCCACCACCTAGAGGAGGCTGGCCACTCTTGGCTGAAATGACGACAAATTGCGGCTGGGAAGCAGGAGTATTGTTTCAATTATTTCCATTATATAAAGTCAAGCCATTTAATATATTCTGCCTCAAAGGGGCTCAACTAAAGAGATAAAATAAACACTGGAAATCTGCTCCGCTGGCACGGACGAGGAATTCCGTTTCCACACCAAAACCTTCCCTCCCACCTCGCCGCTCGCCTTCCCTTTCCTCCTCCCGGCTCCCTCTCCTCCTCCCGCTGCCCCTCGGCCTTCGGCGCTGCTCGACACCAATTCCGTCTTTGGGATTTGCTTCTGTTTTGGCAGTCGGAGCGCTCGGAGGCTGCGCAGCCGCGCCGGCGGCCGGAGCCGGAGCCGAGCCGGAGGAGCTGTGCTGGCGGGAGGGGAGCGGGAGCTCCCCTGCTCTCTCCGGGATGAAGGATTTGATTTAAGGCAAACCTTAAACCTCTCGGCGTGCTGCATCCCCCCCGGGAGCGGCGGGACGGCCGGGTGGCACAGACCCAGGGCTGGCTGGAGCATGGCAGGAGGAGGAAGAGGAGGAGAGCCAGCATGCCGCCAGCGTGCCGCGGGCTGCTGGGCGCGCTTGGCTGCCGCCGGCGCTGAAGTCAGCCACCTTCACACCATCCTCCCCCGTGTGCCGGCGCGGGGGGCGGCGAGAGGGGCTGCCGGGCCGGCTGGAGCTGCCTCCCGCTGCGCAGAGCCCAGCTGCTCCCACCAGCTCCAACCAAGCGGGAGCTGCTTCCCATTACGGCTCCCCGCCGCACCGGCCTCGCCGGAGCTCTCCTCATCGCCGGGCTGTGCTGGCCCAGGTGTTCCCAATATGCCGGCGCAGGGAGGAGCACCCAGCCGCACCGGGCTCCCACACGGGTGGAAAATCCACAGTTTGGCCATTCCCGGTGGTTTTCCCTGTGCACCCGCCCAGCTCTGAGTCCCCCGGCGCGGGGGTCGTGGGCAGTGCCACTGCCGGGGACCCGGGTGACGGAGGCGGCCGTGCCGCGGGATGCCCGGCGAGGGCCGCGGTGCGGCGTTAGGTGGAGCCGAGACATTTCGTAAGCACGGGGGAAAGGGCCTCTGCCGAGCTGGCGTGGGGAGCGGCTGTGACTTTCCATTCCTGTGGGAAGTGGGCTGCCACCGTCCAAGCATCTGGGCTTGTTATGATGGGAAGAGGAATGCCAAATATTTTTCTTCCTTATCCACTACCATCCGCTCAAACCCTCCCCTGATCAAACCCACATTCGCCGCCTGGTCTGCACGAGGGCCCCTGCCTTGGCGAGATCCCTCCCGGCAGCCGCTCCAGCCCTTGCGGCCACGGGATCCTCGTGGAGAAAACCAAGGGCTCCCCCCGCCCCGCTGCCCCGGGAACCTTCTGGCACCTGGGGAGAAAACTGAGGGCTCCCCCCGCCCTGCTGCCCCTTGCTGCCTCCTTCCCCCCCGCTGCCAGCCTGCCCCGGCCGTTTCATTTTCATTTTGCTGCCTTGGCCAGGAGCATCCCTGTGCCAGCATCCCTGGTGCCGGCAGCCCCGTGCCAGCATCCTTCGTGCCAGCGTCCTTCGTGCCAGCATCCCTGGCTGACCTGCAGCCCCGGCGGGACTGTGCTATCCCCGCTGGAGCCCTGGGCACCCCAAAAACGGCCCCTGGGGTGGTGCCCCGGGTGCATGCCCCAGGGCGCCAGCCGTGCTGGGAAGCAGGCGGTGCTGCCTTGGAGGGTCACCAAGATTTTTCCAAAGATGAAAGCGTGCTCAAGTGTCAAACAAACTTTCTGAATTATCTTCCTGGACACTTTCTCCCTTTGGAAGACGGAGGAGGAACATTTCATTCCCTCTGCGCTGGCGTGGAGCGGGGCTGCTTGAGGGAGCCGGGAGCTGCCAGCGGCGCCTGCGGGATCGGCCTCGCTTCTCCCCGGCATCGCCCGTGAGTCACCGTGGTTGCCGCCCCGGCACCGCCAGCCGGGTTCCCCACCCCCCTGCAGCCCCCCGCCACCCCTCCAGGCACAGCAGAGGGGTGACGGGCGCCTGGTTAATTGGCGGAGAGCACAGCATCCCTTCCCCCTGCAGTTTTTAGAGGAGGAATCCTCAACAGCCCAATTAAGGCAACCGAGAGGATTTCTCTGCTCCCTCGGGGACACCCGGCACCCACCGGTGGGGACCGGGGACCGGCAGCTCTGCTGGCCTCGGCACAGCCTCCGCGCTATTGCACAGCCCAGCCATGAGCTGAGCAAATTGCCACGTGCCGCCGCCGAGGATCCAGTGCTAATGAGAGCCACTTCGTTAGCGCGCTCCCCCGGCGAGGGGGCTCACCCTGGCAGGGCTCCCTCCGACATCCGCTCGCTCCTGCCAGCAGCCGGAGAGCACGACCGGGGACACTTCCCTGGCCCTTGCACGGATTTTTTCTTCCAGGTCCTGACAATGAAAATCCCCACTCAGCTCCTGGGGGGCCAGGCTGGCCCCGCTGCGGGGCAGGGAGCTGCTGTAAGCCCCGCCAGGGTGCTGGGCCACCCAGGCACCCGTGGCCACAGCCACCCGTCCCCGGCAGCACCCGTGCGCGCCGGCGCAGCCGTGCTTTGCAGATACTCAGGCATCTCCACCACCATTCCCATATCCATATTTTTCCCAGCTCCTGCGCCGAGGCGGTGCCACCCCACCAGTGCCCACGCGGTCCCCCCCAGCCCACGCAGATCCGCGACGGGGACGCCGTGTCACGGGCTCGGTTGTTCATGGAAAGTAAGGCTGAGCCAGATGCTGAAAACCTGCATTTTATGGGGAATTTTTCAATTTATTTCATGTTGGCACTAGAGAAACCCCTAAAGCCATCCCAACCGTCATTCCTCCTGGTTTCCCATGGCGAGGCCCAAGGGATCTGGAACGGCTCCTTTGTTGTCTTCATCGCTCGCTCTTCGGGAATGAAACGCCGCCGTGCTGGACGGGAGCGGCGGGGAGAGACGGCGAGGGAGGCTGGGGGGGACACGGGGAGCAGGAGGGAGAATTCCATGGGGGTAGAGAGGAGAGTAACGCTGCCGGGCTTTCCCTGGGCACGGCCGGGTGCCCCAGGACACCGACGGGCACATCGACCGCAGCCCCGTGGGCGGCCCTCCCCCCTACGATGAGTTTGCCAGTGCTCAGCGGTCCCCCCAACCCATTTGTCCCTCCAAGGTAAAGTAGAGCTGGAGCATCCCAGGTGGGAATGTGCCCGCTCTGGCCGGCCTCAGCCTTGCCTGCGGGAGCAAATCCCCGTAAAAGCGGTGCACCCCACGAGAGTGAAGCAGACAGAAACTCTCCCTTGGTCGACTGGAAGCCCCCAGGACCGAGGTCCAAGCCCAGACCTCTCTGCGGGGTGAGTGGGGATGCTGCAGCCCCCTGAGCCCAGCTCAGGAAATGCTGGGGGTTCCCCCCAAAAGATGGGAGCCAATTCTTGGCCCTTTTATTTCCCCCCAGCCAGCTGGGGTGTGGGACGGGCAGGCGGGTCAGCATCTGCCCTGGGGGTGCTGGTAGGGCAGGGGGGTCCTGAGTGCCCCATGAAGCCCCCTCCGTGCCCTCCCCGGGGGGAGGAGAGGGGCGTACTGTGCTGGTTTGGGCTTGCTGGGTGCTGGGTGCGCTGTTGTCGGGGCTGTCACTGGTGGCCAGTGGCCCTGGAGCCCCGGTTGGGGTGGTCACCAGGCTGCTCCAAGGCCGTGGCTCCTGGCACGGGGCCGGCACGTCCCAGATCGAGGGGGTGAGCACATGGAGCTCCCAGGATGGGGACCCGCAGCACTGGCCCCCCTGGCTCACCTGGGGGTACCTGGTGCGCGAAGGTCCGCAGCCGAGCCCCTCCCCGCTCCTGTCCCGCACCCCTCTCTGGGCACACCGAGAGCCCCCGCGGGGGCATTTTGGGGAGCACCGCATGGGGCAAGGAGTGTGGGCAGCTGCATGGGAGCCAGGAACAGCTCAGTGCAGCTCAGCTCAGCTCAGCTCAGCACAGCTTAGCGTGGCACAGCTCGGCTCAGCACAGCTCAATTCAGCTTAGCATGGCACAGCTCGGCTTGGCTCAGCACAGCTTGGCTGGGCTCAGCGCAGCTCAGCACAGCTTGGCTCAGCTCAGCTCAGCTTGGCTCAGCTCAGCTCAGCTTAGCGTGGCACAGCTCGGCTCAGCACAGCTCGGCTCGGCTCGGCACAGCTCAGCACAGCTCGGCTCAGCTTGGCGCAGCTCGGCTGGGCTCGGCTCAGCTCAGCACAGCTCGGCTCTGCTCAGCTCAGCTCAACTCAGCTTAGCATGGCACAGCTCGGCTTGGCTCAGCACAGCTCAGCTTGGCACAGCTCGGCTCAGCACAGCTCGGCTGGGCTCAGCACAGCTCAGCACAGCTTGGTTCGGCTCAGCACAGCTCGGCTCGGCTCGGCGCGGCTCGGCTGGGCTCAGCTCAGCTCGGTTCAGCTCAGCACAGCTGGGCTCGGCTCAGCACAGCTCGGCTGGGCTTGGCGCAGCTCAGCACAGCTCGGCTTGGCACAGCTCAGCTCAACACAGCTTGGTTCGGCTCAGCACAGCTCAGCTCAGCTCGGCGCGGCTCGGCTGGGCTCAGCTCAGCTCAGCACAGCTTGGTTCAGCTCAGCACAGCTGGGCTCGGCTCAGCACAGCTCGGCTGGGCTTGGCACAGCTCAGCACAGCTCGGCTCAGCTCGGCGCAGCTCGGCTCAGCACAGCTTGGCTCAGCTCAGCACAGCTCGGCTCAGCTTGGCGCAGCTCAGCTGGGCTCAGCTCAGCTCAGCACAGCTTGGCTCAGCTCAACTCAGCTTAGCGTGGCACAGCTGGGCTCGGCTCAGAGTGGCTCGGCTGGGCTCGGCTCAGCTCAGCACAGCTTGGCTTGGCACAGCTCAGCTCAGCACAGCTTGGCTCGACTCAGCACAGCTGGGCTCAGCTCAGCTCAGCACAACTGGGCTCGGCTCAGCTGGGCTCGGCTCAGCGCGGCTCCCGCAGCTGGGAGGGAGGTGAGTTACGAGGCGCTCGGAAAATCAGAGTCAGCTGCGGTCCTGGGGATCCTGGGACTGCAGATCCGCAGCCGCCACCGGAGCTGCCGGAGACCCACCGCGGCTCCCGGCCCGCCGGCCTGCCCGGGGGCTCAGCCTTGCCCGGGGGCTGCCGCTGGCCCCCGCAGGCCTGCCGGGGCTGCCGGGGCTGCCGGGGCTACCGGGGCTGCCGGGGCCGGGAGCGGGGGGCTGAGCTCGGGGGGGGGGGGAGGTTGGGGGGGGGCTGGCGCAGACAGCGTCACCCGCCTGGCTCCACCCCCCCCCAAATCGCAGGGGGCTTCACCGTGACCCCGGCACTGGGATGGCAGCGGGACAGTCGGACCGCAGCGGGACGGCGGGACGGTTCCCAGCCGAGGTGGCGGCTGGAGCGCTCCGGCGAGGGGGACTCCAGCCAATTTGTTTGCGAGTCGCTTTGTTGCTGCTGGGGGATTTTTTTTTTTTTTTTTAATTATTATTATTTTGAAGGCGGGGGTGAGGAGAGGGGGCTGGCACCGGCTATAAAGGCAGAGCTCCCCGGAGCAGCCAGCACTTCCCTGCCACCATGAGCGCTCCCTTGGCCTGACGGCCCCTGCCTGCCCGGGGCTCGACGGCTCATGCCACCTTAGTGCCCGGCTGCGTGCCCAGCGGCAGCGCCGGCGTGGGATGGTGTGAGCCCAGAGCCGCTCTCCTCCCTCTCACCGCCCCTCGGCTGGCTCTGGTGGGAGACGAGCCCACCAGCCGCTTGGATGATTTGATTCCTTCCCTGCCCGAAATTACTCCTGCCCAGATGCTGTGGATAATATTCATGTTGCTGTTATTCATCAGCTCCGTGGAAATGCTCACGCAGAACCGATGGAAGAAGCAAGGTACGGGCGCGCGCGGCCGGCTCGTCCCGCTCGGGGACTGTGGGGTGGCTCTGGGACACGGGGCTGCCGGCCCCTGCCTCCCCTGCCGGTGCCGGAGCCGACGGCGCTGCCTGCGCCCAGCGGGCAGGAGGTGTGAAACGGGGCTGCTCTGCCCCCCGGGGCTGGGGGGAGCCGGGAACCAGCATCCTCCCAGCCGGGTCCCTTGGGCCGTGCTGGAGACCCCCTCGGTGCATGGCAGAGGACAGGCTCGGGGTAGGCGCGTGCAGAAGGCAATGCCCAGCCCCATGGCATCGCCTGCCCGATGCCAGCCCTGCCCCCGGGGCTGGCAGGGGACAGGGGGACGCTGGCTGGCACGGGGACCAGCTTTGCCAGCGCCAGGAGAGCCGGGCACAGCGGGGGTAGTGCAGAACGGGCTGATTTTCCAAAATTTCCCTGCTTAAGGCGTTAAGTGGGTGGGGAGTAAACCCCCCTGGAAGGATGCTCAGCACCACCGCAGGCCCTGGCTGTCCCTGTCCTTCCCCCGAGCAGAGGCACCAGCCCAGCCGCCGCTCGGTGCCAGGGCACGGGGCAGGGCGCGCGCCGGGGCTGCGCCGGGGAACGTGCGCCCCTCCGCTGGGCACCGGCTCGTGCCCCCGTGCCAGGCAGTGCCGGGCAGTGCCACCCGGCCGCGGGGAGCGGGGCCAGGGCTGACGTTTGGCTCTGCACCGGGACCAGGTTGGGTTTGGAACCGGCATGTGCCAGGGTAGGGGCAGGACCTGGCAGGACCGGGGCTGGCGGGGGCCGGGAAAGCTTCCCCTGCGGCTGCCGCGTGTTAAGGGTGTGCGGAGCCGGTGGGCGCCTGTGATTATGGGGGTGGCCAGGCTGGCAGCCGAAATGCCTCTGATTGGAAACGGCCGGGCACTGAGAGGGGCTCAGGGTGCCACGGGGCACCTGATGCCGAGCGGCCTGATGCTATGGGCTACGTGGGGGGCTCAGGTGCTGGCAGCACCCAGGGGTTTGGCCTCGACCCCCTGCCTTGAACGCGTGTCTCTCCCTGTATAACGGGCGCAGAAGGGCTGGCGAGGTCTCCGGGGGCCGGGAGGGATGCTGCAGCACCCCACATCCCGCTGCCAGCTGCCTGTGGCCATGCCCTGCTGCCACCAAGCGACGTGCGGGCAGCCCAGTGCCCTCCCAGTGCCCTCCCAGTGCCCTCCCAGTGCCCGCGGTGGCAGAGCTGGGCTGGGGACGGGCAGCGATGGGCGATGCCGCGTGGATGCCTGGCACAGCCCAGGCAGGGAGCACCCCCCTGGGCACCCTGGCATCCCCTGTGCCCCCCATCTCAGCTCACCCCTGCACCCTGGGATCTGCGATTGCTGCTGGGGTGGTTTGGGAAGGTGAACCCACCGGGTGTCCCTGATCTCCCCGCTCCCACGGTTTCGGTGTGAGCCACGTCCCGCTGAGCGGCGCAGCCCTGCGCTGGCTCTGGGTAGCTCCCCGGCGTCGCTGCCGGTGGCAGAGGCGCGTGCCGGCAGTCTCGCCGTGTCGGCAGCCCCAAGGGTGGCGGGGCAGAGGAGCGGGACCCGGCCAACCGAGCCATCCCCTGGCTCCGCACCACGGGCCTGTTTTTAAAACCGGTGATGGGAACAAGACCCCGGAGCCTGCTCAGGGCTCCCCACCTTCCCTGCCCCAGGTGAGGGGTGGAGGGAGAGCGGCAAAAGGGAAAAAGAAAAATCAAAAAGAATTAGGGAAGGGAAGGAGGCTCGTAAATCCCTGGGTCTCCAGGGAAGCCGCCCCAGCTGCAGCCAGGAACACAAATGTTGTCAGTGTTTGGTAAATATGTAACGGAGACCATAACAACTTAATGGATCCAAGGTGCTTCGTTAGCGCGCGCGCCCAGCAGATGCAGCCCCAACAAAGCCTGCTGGCCGCCCGCTGCCATCCGAATCCCTGTGCCCTGGCAAAGGCACCGGGGCGAGCCAGCCTGGGGACGGCTTCACAGCACCTCGGCCCCGGGGACCGGCTGGCACCGGGGGAAGCTGTGCCAGGGCCCAGCACGAGGGGCTGCGAGGCAGCGTCTGCCAACATCCCCCCCAGTGCCAGGCTCTGCCTCCCCAGCATCCCCCCCGGCTTCCCCAGTGCCAGCCTCTGCCTCCCCAGCATCCCCCCCCAGCTTCCCCAGTGCCAGCCTCTGCCTCCCCAGTATCCCCCAGCTTCCCCAGTGCCAGCCTCTGCCTCCCCAGCATCCCCCCCCAGCTTCCCTAGTGCCAGCCTCTGCCTCCCCAGTATCCCCCAGCTTCCCCAGTGCCAGCCTCTGCCTCCCCAGTATCCCCCAGCTTCCCCGGTGCCAGCCTCTGCCTCCCCAGCATCCCCCCCGGCTTCCCCAGTGCCAGCCTCTGCCTCCCCAGCATCCCCCCCAGCTTCCCCAGTGACAGCCTCTGCCTCTCCAGCATCCCCCCCCGCTTCCCCAGTGCCAGCCTCTGCCTCCCCAGCATCCCCCCCGGCTTCCCCAGTGCCAGCCTCTGCCTCCCCAGTATCCCCCCCCGGCTTCCCCAGTGCCAGCCTCTGCCTCCCCAGCATCCCCCAGCTTCCCCAGTGCCAGCCTCTGCCTCCCGCCACCCCCAGCCCTGGCCACCACAGCCATGGGGCCCTTCTGCTGCCAGCTCCCGGGGGTGGGAGCGGATCGGTGCCGGGGATCGCTCCCAGGGCTGGAACCTGTGTCCATACCGGGCAGCACCCAGCACATCAGCTCGTTTGGCTCCCGCTCGCCCGCTCGGCTCGGCTGGGACCGGAGCTGTGCCGGGGCAGGTCCCTCCCGGTGCCCGCTGGGGCTCAGACCCGGGAGTCCACAGCAGCCCCCGCCTGTCCCCAACGCCGGCGCTTCATGCCATCTTCATGCTCCAAGATCCACTGGGAGATGGAGCTGGGGGCCTGAGCTCGCGGCGCTGGCGCTGCTGGCACCGTCACCGCTGCACAGGACGAGCTTTTGCCCAGGGGTGCCCGGGGGAGCCCGCGGTGCCGGCGCCGAGCAAGCGCTTCCCAACACGGCCGGGCACAGCGGAGGCGTTGGCCATCGGCGTGCAGGAGCTTGGTGGCCCCTTCTGGAGATGCCCGGCCAGCCTGGGGGTGTGAAAAGACACCAGGCACGGGTTAGCCCCCGGTGCTCGGGGCTCAGCCCCCCAAATTCCCCCATGCCAGGAGCATCGCTCCGGGCAGCGTTTCTTGGGGCACTGGGAGCCGGTTTGGGGAGGAGCAGCGGTTGCGGGGTCTGCATGGGCCCCATGGGGTGCTGTGGGCTGACGGGGGGCTGGCACCCTGTCCTCGGTCCTCGTCCCCGGGGGCAGAGCCCACCTCGGGGCTGGCCACCCTCACCCAGGTCGGGAGCACTGCAAAGGCAGCCAGGGAGGCGGCGGAGGCTCTTGAGCAACCAGACAGATCCTTATCTTGGCTCCTCTCGAGCCGTTCCAAAATGCTCTTTGTCCCCTGACACTGAACAGGCAGCAGCTCATTAATGCAGGTCAGGGCATATTTCCACCCGCTCCGTTGTCCCGCTGGGGTTCGGATGCTTCCCATGGGACGGACACACGGCCGGCGTGGGGACAGGGCTCAGGCTGGCCCCCCGGGGCAGAGGGGGTGAGCCCTCAGCCTTGGGGCGACGGAGGCAGCGATGCCCGAGCCCAGCGCAGCACCTCCCAGAGCTGCTAGCCTGGGAAAAGGTGGTGGGGGGGGGGATTTGGGGAGCAGAGGGAGGTGGGGAGGTGTCTACAGGGAGATGGGGACAGTGCTGTCACCCCGCGGGTTGGCGAGGGGCTGCCACGGGGCCGGGACCCTCCCCAGAGCCTCGGCTGTGCCGCGCACGCGTGCCGTAGCCCCTCTGCATCGCTTGCCCCCGCAGCCAGCGCCGGCCTGCTGGAGAACTGCACGGGCTGCATCCTGTGCTCCGAGGACAACGGCTGCATCACTTGCCACCACCGGCTCTTCCTGCTCATCTGGAGGGACGGCATCCGCCAGTACGGGATGTGCGTCCATACCTGCCCCCCCGGCTACTTCGGCGTGCGGGGTCTGGAGGTCAACAGATGCACAAGTACGTCCCGCCGGGGTCCCATGTGTGTGTGTGTCCCCCCCGCCTCCCCTCGCCGCCCCGTGGGTCCCAGCATGGCGGGACGGGCGAGGGCTGCGTTTCCCGCAGCGTTCCCGGTGGCGTGGAGCCAGTGGCAGCAGCCAGAGCTGGGGGCAGCAGGGCCGTGGGGCTTCCTCCCCCTTTTCCCCCACCCAGAGCTGCAGCCCGGACCCCGCAGGCTCGCCCAGGGTGCCCGGTGGGTACTGGGGCTGCTGGCTCCGGGCTCGCCGCGCGCCGGCCCCCGGTGCCAGCCGGTTGACCAGCCCTCCCTCCCCACAGAGTGCAGGTCGCCCAGCTGCGAGAGCTGCTTCAGCAGAGACTTCTGCATGAAGTGCAAGGACAAGTTTTACTTGCACAAGGGCCAGTGCTTTCGGCAGTGCCCCCCCAGCACCGCGGCGCAGCCCGGCACCCACGAGTGCCAAGGTAAGCAGCACCTGCACCCCACGCCGGTGGTCCCTAGGGACGTGCCCGGTGCTGCGCGGTCACCGTCCCCTCCCCGCATCCCTGTCCCCCGCAGAGACGTGCGAGCTGGGGCCCTGGAGCAAGTGGAGCGCCTGCACCCACGAGGGCCGGACCTGTGGCTGCAAGTGGGGTGTGGAGACGCGGGTCCGGGAGGTGCTGGGGGTCGCCCGGGAGGAGGGGGCTGCCTGCCCCGAGCTGCTGGAGACGAGGAAGTGCCGCATGAGGAAGCACTGCCCGGGAGGTGAGCACCGCACCGCCCCGCCTGCCACCCCCCAGCCCCCCGCGGGTGGCTTCGAGCCCCTCCAAAGCGAGCCCCAAGGCGTGCCGGGGGGGTATGGGGGGGGACACGGTGGCGGCAGCCCGGCAGTGGCCGGCGAGCCTGGCTGTCATCTCGCAAGCATTTTGAGGCCGGTGGCTGTAACTGTGCAGTTCTGGAGAAAACCGCCGTCTCAGGCACATGTGCTGAGCAGCTCCGGCGCTGGCGCTGGCGCGGGCTGCGGGGCTGGCAGGGACCCCCCCGGGCAGCGTGCCGGGGCTGGCTGCTCCCACCCGGCAGCCCCTGAGACCGCCTGGGACCAGCCCAGCGTCCCTTCCACCGCCGGGCTGGGACGGGCGCTGGCGTGAGCCGCCACGGCTGGACGAGGCTGCCAAGCTCCGGCTGCCGTCCCACCGCGCTTGCAGAGGGAAAGGCATGGCCGGGGCTCTCTGCCTCCCAGTTGGGAGCAAGAAGGGTTGAAACCCACGGGGGAGGCTCCTGCAAAAACCTCCCACCCCCCCAAATCCCATCAAGGACCCATGGAGCTGGAGGGCATCACCCAAGGGATTTCTGATGGCCAAAGCTTCAGGAGATCCCCCCCACCCAGGGTAGGGTCCTCCTCCATGGCTTGCCCGGCCGGAGGTTTGCCCCGGTCCTGCGCCCATGGTGGCAGCACCGCGTCCCCCGAGCTAGGGGCTCAGTGGCACGGGGCTCCCCGCCACCTCTCACAGCGCCCAGACCTGGCACCGGCTCCGGCCGGGCGGTGCGGGCACATGGCCGGCCATGGGAACCAGGAGGCCACTGATGCCATTTTTGGATGCAACCAGCTGGACCGAAGCCATTCTAATAAATCTCCGCTTAATAACTGGCAGAAAGTGGGGGGGGGGATTGCACGAGGCAGCGACCCGTAGGGCCTGAGCTGCGGGCCCGGCGGTGCAGAGGTTCTCAGTTTGGAGCTGCGGGCTCGCTGCGTGCCCAGGGATGCCACGGAGGCAAGGGTGGCAGAGGCAAGGACTGCAAGGGGGGAACACAAAAAGGACGGAGAGAGGAGGCCGGTACCAGAAGGCATGGGGCTGGGGCTGGGGCCGCGGAGCCAGGAGAGCGGCTTCATCTCAGCACTGTCAGCCAGAAATAATATTTTCCTGCTGACAGCCCGGAGGAGCTGATTTCCACCCCAGCCTGGGACCCCACTCGCAGCTTCGGGGCTCCAGGTGGCATCAATTTCAGGGACCTTCCCCTCCCTGCCGCGCCGCGCCGGCTCTGGACCCGGAGAGCTGGTGACAGTTTGATGTGGCAAATTTGGCGCGGGAGGACGGGCTGCTCCAGGGCACGGTGTCGCGCCGCACGGTGCCTGCAGCACCCTGCCTGCGCCCAGCCCTGCCTGCGGGTCCTGGCTGCGGGGACCATGGCGCTGGCGCTTCGGAAGCTCCCGGTCTCGTGGGGTGACTGGGAAGGCAGCGGCACCCTGGCGAAACGCTCGGCCTCCCGGTTCTGCCCAGGCACCCGCTCCTGCGTGCTGGGAGCCCTGAGGCCACGGGGATGGGCTCAGGGAATGGCAGGGCTCCTTGCTGGAGGGAAATCCCTTCCTTGCCCCACGAGCAGCCCCTGGGTGGGTGGGAGGGGGCAGCCCCTCGGTGTCTGGCAGCCCAGCCTGGTTGCCAGCTGCCGGGCAAGCTGCTCGGCGTCCCCGCCGCGGCAAAGCCTGCGTCTGCCCTCGCTCCCAGGCTCCTGCCCGCCTGGCCAAGTGCTGGGTTATGGGATCCAGATGCTGAAGGAGGAGGAGGAGGAGGAGGAGGACAGCGAGTTCACTTGATGCAGCCGAGACACCCCCAGCCCAGGCGAGCCAGGGAAGCAGCGGGACCCGATCGTGCGGCGAGAGATTTGTGCCACCACTTCTGAGCCGTCCCCGGGCCGCTGGGAAGGAGAAGCCTCCGCGCTTGGCCGAGGCACAAAACCCCTGGTGCTGCTGTAAATCTGCCTTGTGTGTCTGCCACGCTCTCCAGACGCTTGGTGTTCGTGCTGTGCCCGCTCCTTTGTGGGTGGCAACTGTCTGGGAGATCAGAGCTGAAAAACAGAGCCGGGCAGGAAAAAGAGCTGGAACCCTCGGAAAGGATCGGCCGCAACAGCCCTGGCGCACGCAGCACCGGCCGGTCGCGGTCCCCGTACCCCTCACGCAGGGACAGTGGCTCCGGACCCCCCCGTGTCGCCCAGCTTGGGGTCAGGGGAGCACGTGGTGGGCACAGGAGTAGAAGTAGAGGTGAAGCTGCCAGGTTTTTGAGCTCCCCAGCATGGGCTCCCCTTTCCTCCGGAGCCCACGGCACGGCGGGGCTTATCCTGCATCCCGGTGCGGTGCCTGGGCACCGACCCCCTGCCCAGTGGAGCTGGGAGCTGGAGCAGCTTGGGGAGCCCCTTGGGGTGTGCAGAGATTTGGGTCCCAACCGCCCCACCGTGCAGCGCCGAGTCCCCAGCAGGGTGTCAGGGGGTCGGCTTGACCGGGACGCGGCCGGCGCCGTGGGTTGTGCCCGCCCCGGACGGTGAGCATCCATACGGGGAGAGCATCCCCTGGGAGATCATTAGCACCCATGGATGGATGCAGCCCGCGTCCCACCCTACCCAAACCCTCCTGGAGGCCGGCTGGGCCCTGTGCGAGCCCGCGGTGGTGGGCAGCACCGTCTTCTCCAGGGGGGTGGCACAGCCCTGCAGAGCCGGGCATGGCCATGGCATCAGTTTGTCTTGCTCTGACATCCCTGGACCCGGCTCAGAGAGAAGTTGGGGTCCCTTCAGGCAGCCCCCCCCGCAACTGGTTGAGCTGGCCCCAGCCCATTCCTGGAGATTTTGGGGGTATCAAGATTTCGGGTCCAGCCATGGGAGCCGGAGGGGCAACACATGGTATCCCTCTGCCCATGCCACCGGCACACCCGGACCCCCCCCCTTAGACCCACGCTGCTGTTTGGTGACCTAGAGGGGGGGCTCTGAGGGTCCCCCAAATGAAGAAGAGGGACGCCGGGGGATGCTGCGTGATCCACATCTCATAGCCAGGGGTTCGGGCCACATCCTGCTGCCCGGCTGGCGTGCGAGCCTTCCTTTTTTTCTCCTTTTTCTCTTCCAGAGAAAACCGAACCCAAAAATAAAGGCAAAAAGCGACCGAAGAAGCCGAAGACAGAACCGCACACGGGTACCTAGCGGCACCGGCGTGGGAGCTGGACCAACACGGTGGGAGCCGGTCGGGAGCTCTCCGTGCCGCCAGCCGTGCTGCTCCAGCCACGTCGCCCCTGTTTTTCCATCCACAAAAAAATTGCACAACTCCCCCCCCCCCCCCTTTCACCCCCCCCATCATCCTTCCCCTTTTCTTTTGAGACAATTTATGGCCTGTAAAACATTTCCTTTTCAGAAAATCTAATTTGCAGTGTCCAAAGCAATGCCCTGGGGCTCGGGGAGAAGGGGGTGGCTCCTTTCTTTTTCTGGTTTTTTCCCTCTTCCCCCAGCCTTCTCCGTCCCTTCCCTTGCTCCAACCGGGTGGGATGGGGTTGGTCCCAGCGTTGGACCCCACTGATGAAGATGATGGCTCCTTGGGTACCAGCCCCCAGGGCTGGGAGATGCCCCGGCACCACAGGGTCCTGATTGCACGGGGTGCACAGCGTCCCACCGAGCTACTCAGGGTGCTGGGTTGGGTCCCCCATCCCCAGCCACTGGGAAGCCAACGGGACCCCCAACTGGGAACCCTCCTGGGGACCACGCCAGCCCAGCGCTCAGCATCCCCACCGGCACAACCGTGGGCCAAATCCTGCCGTCCTCAGGCTCACGGAAGGGCTGGAGGAGCTTCTCTCCCCAGCTGGATGTGGGGACAGGAATTTGGGGTGGCTGTGGCCACGTTTGGTCCGGGACAGGGGCACACACCAGCTGCCGGAGCGAGCCTGGGCACGGGATGCTCCTGCCTCCCGCATCCCACGCTGGGAGCAGCCGCCGCAACCCCTTCCCAACCACCCCGGGGGGCGCAACCCGGGGGTGCTGAGCCTGGCCATGCCCCTATCCTGCCACACCGGCTGCCATGCTCGTGTCACCTGCAGAAGTTATTGGGGTACGTCCGAGGCACGGAGGGCTCTAGCAGCGCATTTAACGTGGGTTTTGCTCAAACTCCTGCCCCAGCCACAGGCGTCCCTGTATTTGGGGGTTTCCTGGGGTCAGAGCCCCCCATCCCTGCTCCGAGCGCGGGCAGGGGGGGCCAGGTCTGGCCGTGGGGTGTTGGGGCTGGGGGGGGGGCCATGAAGGCTGCACAGACCCTTCAGGGCGAGAGCGCTGGGTGTCAGCATCGAGCCGGCACGAAGCTG
>BOSO01029867.1:0-15931 GCA_018403395.1 Gorsachius goisagi | reverse complement strand
TGCGGAGTCTCCTTCTCTGGAGATATTCAAAGCCCGCCTGGATGAAGTCCTGTGTAACATGCTCTAGGTGGCCCTGCTTTAGCAGGGGGGTTGGACTAGATGATCTCCTGAGGTCCCTTCCAACCCTTGTGATTCTGTTAGCACTCAGGGCTGGAGGCACTGAAAAGCCAGATCTGCCCCTGGACCCTGATAAGTAGCGGGGCGGTACAGCCAGCTACAGAGAACCAGCCCTACCTGATCCTGGGAGCGGGGGGCGATAGCCTGGAACACAGGGGTCAAGGGTTGGGGCTCAGATTAGGTAAAGGGATGAAAAGCAAAGCTTAACAGCAGGAGTGCCAAGTAAACACTCTTGATGCAGCAGCATCTCCAGAAAACAGCTATGAACCAAGCTTTCTGTCCTTGTATCCCCATCACTGGCCTTCATGCCAGCCTTTAGCCCAGCACTAATGCCAGAAGGGTCACTGCCCATCCTTCATCCTGCTCTGCAGCAACAACACACACCAAAAAACCCCAAGCAATACCTGCCAACTGCAAGTCCTGCCCAACAATTCCAGCTTTGTGGCCTTTGCAAACTCCAAAGGAGACATGGATCTCTGGGCTAGATTAGAGAGTCTTAAATCTAGTGCTGTAGGTTAGGTCTAGCATTCACGTTGTTGCTTAGGAGAGCGTAGAGTTCCATGCAGGCTGCAGAGGTCAGAGGCAGGTTGTTGCACGTCAGGAAGAAGGGCCAAGTTTGTTCTTATGTCAATCCTTTGAAAATAAACAACTGGGGGCGGGGAGAAAAAAAAAAAAAAAAAGAGCAGCTGTCAACAACTCAAACTGTGTTTAGGGCTAGTGATTGTGGCAAAACAATTGCTAACTATTGTATTACTCAAAAGATTGGTGTTTATGCCTATGAATTTGGACAGCTGCAGAACAGCATCCTTACCACTTTCTTTAAATTCTCACCACAAGTCTTCATACGTACAGGAGTAAAATAAAAAAGTCTCCTTAGCATCTGTCACATGCCATCTAGAACCTCATCTTAAACCCAGGATTAATACCATAGCTGCAGCCCCTGCCCGGCTCAGAGCAAATTATGCTGCTATCACCTCTGAAAGTATGACACTTTGTCCAAGAACTACAAATTCAGGAGCAAACAAAACAAAACAATCTTTTTATAAGAAGTTACGTAGAGAATTGTAACATCATTAGCACTTTTCATATATTAAGGGAGCCTTAACACTTTCAACATAGTCTGAACAAGAACTTACTTCTCCCTCTAGAGGATATGAAAATTAGCACAAGGAACATAAAATTATATCAAGACCAGGAAAGTAACAAGGTGCTAAGGCAGAGGGTCAGCATTTTCTATGGAAGTCAAATAGCATTTTAGAAGGACCAAAATTAACACTGTAAAAACAATGAGGTATAAAGTTACGTATGTATTTTTACAGCAATGCCCTAGAAAGTTCAAAGTAAATTCTCAGTTAGCTTTTTGCATTTAAACAACCTGTGAAGCTGGTTACCATGGAACATTTTAAAAGTTCATCAAGAGCGACAAACCAGTTTCTTTAGGTCATCCTTCACTCACTGAGTGTCCAAATCCTTTTGTTTCCTTAGTGAGGAGACACAAAGACAGGCAGGTCCCCATAGCCAGACAAGAGACCCCTATGTACTTTCCTGCTCCAGTGGTCCCCCATCATTCTGCAAGTGCAGTCCAGTGGAGAAGCCCAGGGTGAAGGGCACAGAGACAAAGCAGCTGCCGTGTTCTGCATCTGTACATCACATTTACAGTATCATACTCAAACTGGCTGTACAATTTTGCAGGTGAAAACAGCAGGTAAAGATTCAGCTGGAGAACCAGGTAAGCAATCCAGTATCCTGGAATCCATCTCTTGCCTTTGCACAGCTTCATCATTAGCTTCTCCACTAGCTGTGACCAAAAACTGCAGGACACATTGGTCCTCAGAAAACATTGACCTTGCTTCTTTTGTATCTCAAGAGGACCACAGGCATGACTGCTGCCTGAGCACACATGCCAAAAGCAAGCATGCAGCCTGTCACAGCTAGTTTTGCATTGTTTAATCAAAACATTTCAGCATGGAAATGAAAAGCCTCTAAGGAGACACATCCCTATATGCAAAGCTGGTTTTACTGGCTTCATCACAGGGAAACCAAAACCACAAAACTCCACCTTCCAATTGCTTTTCTTGCTACGTATAACAAAATCTATAGTGTGGGAGAAGTAACAAATTAATACCAGCTTGGCACAGACCTCAGAACTGAGACGAAGCCTGACACCAGCTGCTCAGAGTGCAAACCAGCCACATAGCGCTGCAGGACTTCAGGGAGATGGGCAGGGTGGGGGGTGAACCCCCCTTGAAAACTCCTGCACCTCACTGATGAACTTTTTTTTGAACTTAGCATATCTTAGCTAGGAGTATCTCCCAGTCCTCTCCACCCCTGTAGCTCTCCCACTGAGTCCCAGTAAATGACCGATAAGATGGCACTACTTCGTAATGCCCTGGAAGACAGGATTGCTTTTGTACATTTTTATCTTTGATAGCAGAGCTGTAAATATTCCCACTCTACATACTTAAGCTTTCACATGTCACTAAATCTTTTGGCCACAAATTCCCAGAAGTGCATTTTTCCAAGCATCTGACCTGTGTCTGAGAATTTGATGTCTTTCATATGCTCAGCCTGTTCTAAAAAAATAGCAATAAAAATTAACAGCATCTCAGATGAGACAGCTCATTTTCAGCCTGCGCTTACCTGCACTGGTGCAAAGACCACAAGCAGCACCCTGCTGCAACCCAGTAACAGCCTGCCCTCTGTGCAAAGCGCCTTCTCCCGCCTGTTTTAAACCAATCCTCCACTAGTTTAAGCTAGTCCCCCTTAGCTCCACTATTTGCAGGGTTTGCCAAAGAGCACTTCTTCATTTGGTTTGTCTGCTGGTTTTGTGATTTCTTAAACCTCTCTTATCTCTCTGCTTTGCTTTATCCTCTCCAAAAACAGAGGAGTCTCACTCAGCCTTTTCTGTCTCTCCTCACAAGACAGCTGCTCCATCCCCTCGGCCACGCTTTTCCCTGTGCCAACTCAGTGATGCAGAGACAGGAGCTGCGGGCAGGACGTTGAGTTTTAAGATTTGGTCAAACACATTTTGTCTTCAGCTTGAAATCTATATGCTCCTTAAATTAAAATATAACAACATTTTCCAATTGAAAATTTTACCTATAGGGACTTTTGATTTCACAACTGGTATTTGCAAAGTTTAGTGTTTCTACTTTAGCCAGAAAGGAGTATTAAAGCAGTTGACAGCTAACTATGCTTTTGCAGCTGTAAAAATTCGTCCTGATTGCCTGACAGAATTGGACTCCAATCCATTTTCAGTGAAGACAGATAACAAAACATTTGTGCTCTAAAAAACATGTCAGACAATATAAAAAGCCTTGCTTGCAGAAACATTCCTGAAGCCACAGTGACAAACCAATTGAGTTTATGCCATGACCTCAGTACAGATGTTCTAGTTCAAAAGGGGGAAAAAATAGCAATAATCTGGATGCTCCATGTTGACACTGGAACACCCAGTGAGCAGTCGAGCAGAGGAGGAACAGGTTTGCAGTCAACAGAAGGGAATTCTCAGTCTTGGGGGTAGGTATCACACCCCCACAGTTCAGCCTCACTGCCGCAGTAACCGCTCAGGGTCACCTCCAGGAGCCACAGCCCACCTCTCCAGGGTCTGTTTGCTTGTGCTGTGTGCCATCAGGCAAGCTCCACGACAGAGACTCTTCCAGTAGCCCACAGGAGACCTCAGAGCTCTATCAGTAAACACAACATTGGGGAGGGAGGAAGAGTATGGAAGATAAAGGGCAAGCATTATCTGGAGCTGTTTGCGTTCCAGTTCTTCTCATACAAGGTACTGGCATTCCTGCCCTGGCAATACTACTCTGTCTGCACGGGTGCCAGCAGCAAGGCACACCATAAACATGCTGCTACAGCAAACATTGAGTGGGCCTTGTCAGATCCTAATCTCCAGGGCAGGGGAACAAACCAAAAAACCTGAGACAGACCTACCTCATCTTCCATTGGTATCAATAGAGCATAACTGAGCATCCATGCTACTTTGAACTTTGGAGCTTTTTCTTCAGCCCAGGATAGAGTGATGCCATCCCATCCCCATCCTCCCCACCCTCTGTCGGATTGGTGCCTTTTGGTAATTATGCCTAACATTTTTTAAGTGACCATTCTCTTGTTTTAGGGATCACCAGAAAGACGGCTCCTCTCATGGTCCTGGCCCAAAGAGCTCCGGGTCCACCTCGTCCCTGTGGCCTGCCTCACTTCTATATATCTCAAGCCTGCAATGGCCAGGACACATGACCTGCACTCACAGGCCACCTCAACAAGCACATACCCAGCTGCAACAGCTACCCCCAGGCCACCTGCACTTGCAGAACATGGGCTTTTCTGGCATGCCTCACCTCAGGTGCTCTGCAAACACCCTGACTATGTAAACATGCTCTAGAGAAAATACCTGAGGCAGACAACTCATGCTTTGCACAGCCTGCACAGACAGTCCTGCTGCACATCACTGCAAGCAAGGCTCCAATCCTAAATGACTGATTCAGGACCGCCTTCGTGCTACAGTATGGCAGCTGGAGCTAGGCAAACTTGATCCGGCTGTGGTGCACGGCCTGGAGGAAAGACAAGGTTATATGGGCTGGGACATTTCCTCTTCCCTCAAGCACAGATGATAGCAGCCTTTCTCTGAAGCATCTCCTCAGGTAAAGGAGGTAAACACCCCCCAGTGGGGGACACACTCTGGCTCTGGGCCTTCCAGGCTCTTTGCCAAGAATGAGCATCTATCCTCATCTTCAGAGCACCCAGCCTTAGTGAACAGAGGGTTCTCTCTTGTGTCTGACAACCCCCGACTCACACTGATCAGCCATGGACCAGTTTCCTGGTGGAGTCATCCACTGCTGAGCTACACGAGGTTAAAGCACACACAGCTTCTTAGGAATTCACTTAGCTTAGCCCACTTCACCAAAAACGCTGAGGTCTGCCCGATGCACAGCCTGTTCCTGGAAGAAGGCAACAGCTTGGACGCAATCTGCCCCCCCCAGCCCCGAGTCCTTACACATGCTTCCTGGTGCGCACACCTTCACAAACCACAGCTGCTATTGTTGATGTACACACCATAGCATCGTCAGTCAGCAGGAAGAATCCCCAACACAATGGGATTTCAAGGGCAAAGTGCACAAAGCTGTTACTGTTTCAGTTGCCTTCAGCGCTGCACCTAGGAACATGACAAGTCACGTTCAGGACAGCCATTACACCAAGGCTACCTCTGCCCGATTACGTCACTAAGCAAGCTCCCATGATAGCAAAGAAAAGCAGGAAATAATGTGTCCATACATCCAGCAGCATCTCAGTCCTTGGCATTAAGAGAAATGCAGTCAACACTACTCCCTCACCTCTGGATGTAGGTCTTGCACCTCTTCCTCCCTTCACTACCAAGTTAGAGGCTGCCCCCTTTCTTGCATCTGATGTAATGCCATTTTCCAAAATGCAGATATTTCATCTCCATCTCCCAAAAAACATCCCCACATGGTGAGGAGACACCAGTCTTGCTTCCCAACATGCTACAGCAACACTGTCTACACTTACAGGCATTATTGTACATGAGAGTACTGTCAATCCCTGTATGGATAGGAGTAAGGGAGCACAGAGAGAGATGTGGAAGCATTGACCAGTTCCTCTCTTACCACATTTCTAGCCAAAGGCACCAAAGAGGTTGTAAAGGTCCAACTGGGGAGTGCAACCACGTCTGCAATTGGCCAACATCATCTCTCTTTTGGGTGCGGGAGGTGAGGAACAGAGAGAAGGAAACTTCACCCTGCCCCTGGCCAACCATCATTATTGGATATCCATTGATGGATAAAAGCTGTCCTCTGTCATCAGAGGATGTATGTCCTGTAAGCGTAAACCCCCAAGGCATCAACTCCACCCCTCATGTGGGACATTTACTGGAATCGGAACCTTTTTCTGTGCTGGCACAGGGAGTTCTGAAACTGCAGGCAGTGGGAAAAAAGACAGCTGATATGCTACAGCATGAGGAGGACACCTCTCCCAAGATTTGTCAGCCTCAGTGGCCAAAGCAGCTGCCAAGAGAGAAAGTGGTCTGTCTTCAGCACAGCGCCTTTGCCCCAGCCCAAGTGGGTCACTTATGAGCAGAGCTCTGCCAGCCTCTCCCTAATAAGAGCTGGTATACCTTAGCACCATGTGGACTGGTAGCGCTGAGCCATGCCACAGTGAAGTCCTGCCATAAGCCTTTACATACGTAGCCTTGAATTTGAAAACACGATTAATCTTGACAGCAAATACTCATTTGACCAGCTTACAAAATAGTTGGTTCATAATACTCTAAGAGCAACAGTGCCCTATGTTGGGATCCAAGAAAAACAAAACACAACACAAACAAAAAACCAAAACACAAATCAGGCTTTAGTCTCTTTGGGTATGCCTGCCTGATTGCTTCAGAAGAGCACTGGGTTAAGGAGGACAGCTGCCTCCCAAATCACAAAATTCAGCTTTCAGTAACAAAATATCAAAGGTGATACAAGCACAGGGGAGGCAGCAAAGGCTCAATGCCTACAGGGTTATCCACAGGTGACTGTGACAGCCTGCAGAGTACAGGTAGGTCAGTCTGCTTCTGTACTGTGAAGAAGGCAAAAGGCTTTGAATTGCCATTCTCCTTCCTCCAAGAATCTGTTTGAATCAAATCACTGCTCTGGAACAAACCAAACTAGCTCGTATGCAGTGTGAGGCAGGGGAGTAAAGACCCCAGGAAAAAAATCAACGCAAGTTTAACAACAGGTTAAACCTGCACAGGTAAAGGATTTTAACATGCACGAGTGTTAACCTCATTCTTTCCAACTGAGAAACCCATGGCATATACTCCATCCAAACAATTACACCACATTATTAACAAAACCACCCTCACAGTTAATACTGTATGTATATAAATAAAGGATTTTTAATTTTAAAAAAAGATGGTGACTAAATAACCCACAACAAACCATCCTTTTCCCCCAAGCCAAAGCTGATTTTATTTGCCTTTCTTCATTTTTGCAGTCTTTTCTTTCCGCTTCTTCACATGCTTTGGGATTTTGTTTTTTCTCTTCTCTCTTTGGGCTTCTTTAACCATCTTTTTCCTTTCCTATAAAGGACAAAGCACCATTCATTTAAAATCAGGAGGAGTAAGAGATTTTGAGCAGGTCAATCGATTGTTACATTAACAAGTTTAATTAACACACCACATAAAAGTGAGGTTACCAAGAGGAAGAAATAAAAAGAAAAAAATCAATAGGAATGGTGAGGGAAAAGGAAAAAGGAAGTGCAGATTGGGGGTGGAGCTAAGAGCCACATACTGGGAATGACAAGGCAAAATTCAAACGAGTTAAAACCTGCATTTCACACAACCTTTGAAGAAAGGGATCAAGAGGCACTCTTAACTGATGCTATTAACACCTAAGATTACAACAGGATGCCTAATACAGGTTTTCTGCTACCCACAGGGCTGCTATAGTATGTGTTTCTACATGCCATGCAAAAATACTGATCCAGTAACTGCTGGTAACTCAGAGCAAACTGATCGTCATAAGGATTGGCAAGAAAGGGTATGCTATGCTACTGCAATACACTATAATTTGTGCTAGACAGTGAAGAGACTACACTCAAGTGGAAAATGCAAAGTCAGCATAATGGGGAGGGGAGCGGAAGTAATTACTGCTCATCAGTTGTTCAACCTACAGCTGAACACATAGGTTACCAAAAACCTCATCTTGCTCACACAAAAAGTAATCCAATTGAAAACCTATCCATAAGGATGAGAAGTGACCAACACATCCCCTTTTCACATCTAAAAGGCAGCAGCTCTAGACTGGTAGAAAGCATCTAGTAGAGCACTGTATTTTTATTTAACAGATACGGAATGTATTATCTCACCTTTTCTAGGAAGAAAAATCTAACAAGCAAACCCCCACCCTTAAGCCCACCGAGTTTCATCCTTCTTTTGCAAAGCACCTAAAAGGCTGCCAAGAGGCTCACCCATGAAGAGCCTTACCAAAGGAGAAGGTACTTGTTCTGCAGTTTGAAAAACAAAACCTTAAAAACCTCCAAATCATTATCCCTTTGCATGACTGCATTACATCTCTTGCCCACAGCAAAGACAGCCAGTCTATACTAATGGTACTGCAGAAGCCACTGTAGTACAAACATTGCCACCAAGTCTCCAGTTCTAGAGATCAAGTGGTCTCAGTTCCCTAAGCAAAAGGAGGTTAATCAGGGACCACAACCACAAACCTGAACACCAAAGCCTGGAAGAGTAGCCAGAGGCACTGAAGAGCTGCCCAGGCTTCACCAAGTTCTGCTTTGCTTAGCCTTAGAATTCCCTCCAGAGATCTTCTAGCTTTACCTAGGCTACAGAGAGCCATGTTACACATTCCTCTACATAAAAACACCATTAATAAAGCATCTATCATGACATTCACTTTCTCTGCTCTCATTCTCCACAACAGGAAACGTCCATAGCTCATTTCAGACAAGTAGCAAGAACCACTCAGAACTAAAGCTGGATTTTTTTTCCTGTCACATAAGCAGATGTGGGAAAAAAACAATTCCTGGCCAGCTGACCTTTTTGTCCATGCTAACTTCAGCAGGTTTATCTTTGGGATGTACAGATTCTTTACAACCCGAATCAGAGTCCTCTGAGCTGCCGTCATCATCATCAGAGTCGGTTTCTGACTCATCTGCCTTTTTTTCAAGAAGTGCAGGAATCTGCAAGATATACCAAGAGAGAATTATATCAAAACAAAACAAAGAAGCCAATGATAATATACACACATACACACACACATATAAACCAAAACAGAATCTGCTGCAAAGAAACCCTTGTACCATCTCCTTTACTACAGCCATCACTGAGTCTCAAGAAAAAGAATAAGAAGCTAATCCAAACCAAGAACAAGGACTCTAGAATGTACAACACAGAATCTTTTAGGCCAGAGCTCACAGCACAGCTGTACTGGCACTCCCAAGCTAATTTCCATAAGTTGAACAGCGATTTGCTAACATAGGTGGAAGCCAATTTTTAATTATACTTGGATCATCCCCAAATCTACCTTGGGGGCACTGTATCTAGGCTTTATTGCAAACACATATCTACACTGGAAAACTCACTTATCCTTAAACAAGCCTGGAGACTGTGCCACAGCCTGATCCCATCCATATTTATATTTCCATGTTAAAAACAGAGTCTACACAACTGCTAGGTAACATTTACAAAGGAAGGAGGGAGGATCCATAAAGGGCTTCTACATTGTATTATATTGCTACAGACTGATCTGTACCAAACTTCTTATCCAATGTGCTTTACAGAAGTGTCATTGTCAAGTACTTCATATATAGCAAGACATAATATATTATGCCTTACACTGCAGGGTTGTTCTTTACACAATAATTAAAGCAAAGCTACCCTGAACTTATCAAAAGTTGTAGTCATGCTACAATTTAAATTAATTACATTTTCCACAATTGGAGAACGTCTTCCCTCCTCTCCACCTTAACTTTAGACACCAAGGCCATAGCAAGGATTATAATTTCATTCTGAAGCAACTCAGGATCAGCCACAGTGCAGGGAAGCAATTCATGTGGTGTGCAGACACACCGTCATGCCAGACCCATCCCAGACATAAACGGTCACTCTGCAGACAAGAACCTTCCTTCACGGTGTCAGCTGCAAGACAAGGTGTTCTCTGTATTCCTTATAAGCGCTTTTCTGAAAATTACTAAAATGAAGGATTTCAAAAAGACCCTCTCACCTTCTGAACACCAGACAAATCCTTCTTCAGTCCTGTCACGGTCTGGTAAAGAATCTACACCCAGGGAAGAGAGAAAGATAATTACGTTATCAAAATAAGAGTCTTAAATCTTTGGTCCCAGAGAAAGTTATCACCAGAAAAAAAGCCCAACCAGAAAAACAACCTAGGAAAAACCACAGTGTTAGCATTAGTACTAACCAGACGATTTTAAAGTATGACACTAGATTCAGTACCCCACACCTTGGTAACAAGGCTTCTGTTTTTAGTTGTTGCTATCAGTTTCCAGTAAGAATAATTCATATTCCCTCTCTCTTTTTTTGCAATGCCTCAGCATGTCTACTCACATTATCTTGCTGAACATTCAATGCCATATCCTCTTCTTTCAATTTCATCATTATATCCACATCTCTCTCGTAGTTTTTAACTTCAGTCAAAGTTCGAGGTATGTAAGCCTTCTTAAACACCTAGCAGAGTGAAAGCAAATGCAGACTTGCTAATTTACATACAGTTTCATGATGTTCTTCCTTTCTAATTACGCATCCTTAAGAGAACAATCATGAAGGATTTCATGGCTCAGAGAAACTAAAAAATAACATGGCAGTCATCCACTACTATTTGAACTGCAGCACTTTTTTTTTTGGCAGGAGCAGACTTAACATGCAACATATTATTGATAGATCATCACTCATAAGACTCCTTCCTTAGCATGACTACCACCAGGCCACTTATAAACTTCTCCAATCCTTCCAACTTCCTCTTAACCTATCTGAGTCCTAAGGTTTTGCATTCTAAGGATTTTCTCTAACATTTTTATTGTGATGTTTACAATGCCTTCAGGAGGCAACTCCATTCAAATGCACTGTTAGAACTTAATGTCTTTATTTAATAATACCTGCTTCAACCTACAGTCCAACTCAAAAAAGGTTCCTGCAGAAGTATAGTACAGTAAAACCCAACCGGAGTCACATTTGTCTTTCTGAAACAGTCCTCCAGCAAACTTAAGTCACTACCAGATCAGAGAGAAGTATTGTACTTCTCTTTTTCATGGTATCAGTTCAGTCTCAGTACAAACTCAAGTACACTTTATGATAATAACTGCTAGACTAAGTGTTGTGCAAAGCACGGAGGCCCCCACCTCCACAGAGCTTGCCCTTAATCAGCTCTGCTCTTTTGTGAAGGAAGGGACACAAACTAGCTATGGTCACATGAGAAGTCTAAGAGAAATAAACTAAACTTAGATGCTACTAAACCATCTCTCTTACAGGTCACTACCTTTATATAAACAAAGGAATAATTGGTTTGCAAAAGATGGGCTTGCAAAAATACACTAACATCTGACCCTGTAGTTCAGAAATTGCATGCTGAGGGTATCTTAAGAAACAAAGCAAAAACAACAACAACAAAAAAACCCCAAACAAACAAAAACACAAAACCAAAACAAAACAAAAAAGCTTTTTCCTTGGCCATGCCTGAGCCAGAAGCAGTTAGTAAAATCTGCAGAGCTCCAAGAGAAAAAGTCTTTGATAAATCAAGTAGTATTGACTCCAAAGATAAACACATGAACCAGTACAAATAGGTTCTCAAATTCTGCTCAAGAGTTGGTTTTTTGGGTTTGGTCTTTTTAAAACTCTTCTGGAGCAGATAGATAGGACTAAGATAGAAATTACTTCATCTTTACATCAAGCCTTTCCAGAACGTTAGCAGTTCTCTAATTAACTTGAAATGGATTCACTTAATGTAAAAGCAAAGGAGAGAAACAGTACATGGAAGAACTGAATTAGACTGGGACTGGAGCTAAATAGGCGATTTGGTCAATGCACGTATCCAGATATCCTGGTTCTGTATCACTGGTCCAAAACCACTAGCATAATCAGATCCCTCCATTCAGCTTTTTTTTTTTTTGTTAACTGAACCTGAACTGGAAGATACGTCAACAGACCTAGCTACAAGAAAACATATTGGTTTAGGAAATTGAGTATTTGCCTTCTAACACCATATCATTGTCAGCTTTTACACATGGCATCCCTTAATACTTCACACCTCAACTAACTCAAGACATCTCAGTATCACAATGTTTTTTTTAATCAACTGTGTATTTTTCCAAACAAAGCAGAACATTTTCCATTGTTTAGAAGAGACAAGGTTAATACTAATTTCATAGCAGGAACAAAATTCCTCACTTACTTCCTCATCCACTTTATCCTGACTGGATCTTTCCTCCTCTGTTCTTCTCGACGCTATTTCCATTGCCTAAAGAAACATAAACCAACACAAATTATCACTCTTTAGAATCACATCACTTAATCCAACTAACCATTCCCATCTGTGTTTCTCCCTGTACTCCATCCACGCTGTCACTCACAAATACTACAGCTTTCCCTATGGCAATGCTTTGAGCGACACCTAGTGGCAACCAACATTTCTGCAAAGCACACTTTTAACTGCAGATCTGCTTTATTAGTAAGAGGGAAAACATGCTTGCTGCTCCTCCCAGGCCAAATTATGGCAGGCCCAGCATGACTACAGGACATAATACCACAAGGAGAATACAGTTAGCAGTGCCCAGTGCTGGAACTTGGCTCTTCTCACACACGTTGAGCAAGCCGGGGAACACAAGTAAGGGCAATCACGTAGCACAGCTCCATCTCATTCAACCTCCAATGTAACAGAAAGTACACAGCACCTGGAAATCCCCATGCTGTATACTGGTATTTGGACCACACATGGTCTTGACCAGGAATGACATCAAATCTCCACTCTGAGCATGACATATGTGGCCTCCATTTCTCTTGAGCCAAGTTAAAAAGCTTTCCCCCCTGCCTCCCTTTCTAAAGAAATATTTAACTGGGAGCAGAGGACTGGCAGCTAGAGACGAAATACATTGGTGCTAACAGCACTGAGAAAGTTCACCTCCTCCTAGAATCGATGTGTTCTGCCACCCTCTATATTTGGCTAGCAAGACCATGCACCTTGGAGTAACACTGCCTGAGTCATTCCCTTCCTCCCTCAGCCCACCCTGCTCAAATCTTCATTCTTAACCCTATTCTCTATATAAGCATAGTTATATTTTTGCAGAACTTCTCCTTGCCAAAAAGAAAGAACTA
Source organism: Gorsachius goisagi (assembly GCA_018403395.1). Taxonomy (NCBI): domain Eukaryota; kingdom Metazoa; phylum Chordata; class Aves; order Pelecaniformes; family Ardeidae; genus Gorsachius; species Gorsachius goisagi. Next base: position 2,964 of record BOSO01029867.1, on the reverse strand, counting down.
ATTTAAAGCATTAGTTTTAGTAGTACCTGAAACAGACATTTGAGTTTTCATGATCAGACTTTTTGAGAAAACATAGAATGAACATGTTGTCATGCTATGATGGTACAAATGGAAAAGATTGTATGCATTTTTGAAGTACTAGCATAACATAATGTCATGTACCAGCTTCCTTCAATAGGAGGATGCAGAATAAATGAGATGAAGGAGCTTGAACTACATCTGATCTTATTGGTCAAGCCTTCCTACATAAGCAACAAGACCATGAGGTCTTACCTTAGACAGATAGTCATCGATGTTCTCGCTTGTGATAGAAGGATCAGTAATAAACTCAAACAACTCCCTCACAGTCATCACTGCAACATTGTACTTCTGGAAAAAGTCTACCAGGAAACAAGGGCAGAGACAAAAACTATAATTAAACATGTAACATGCAGCTGTGATGTTAAAGTGACAGTTAGAGCAAGACTTGGAAACTTTAAATATAAAAGCTAAATCAATTTCAGCAGGAGCCACACTTAGTGAAGTAGGAGCTAAGAAGTAAACAATTTAAGAGTGGTGTAGTATTTGCAATGACCAAGATGAAAAAAAAAGTATTTCAAAGAATAAGGAATGGAAACCTCAAACTTTTGCCGAAGAGAAATAGAAGTATCCACTGAAACACAGTACAGCCTAATTATGATCCATCTAAAAGGGAAGACGCATTAACGTATTAGAATTTTCCTCAATACTACTCTCAGAATTAGTTTCTTGAGTCAAGTATAACCAAATTTGGAGACCGCACTTGCATTTTGAAAAACAGCAGTGAAAGACACTAAGGACTTCTGAGAACTTTAGTAGGAAATGCTTATTAAGAGGATCTCTCACCATGAGAAATTAATCAAGAATAAAAAAAAATTAGTTCAGAGGCAGCTGTCTGTGCCCATGAACTGCAAGACCGCAATCACCACAGCCAGGGCAGAGCATAAAGCAATGGGTTTCTCAGAGCCTCTGTAGAACTACGCAGAGCAAGTTGCAGAGACAGAAAACAAACAAAACACACCAAAACCACCACAACTCACCGAGGCACTAGAATATCTAAGGAAAGCAAGCCAAAAGACATGAAAGGGTGCAAGTATCTGAACCAGGAGTTATTAGAAATCCACAAGCAGAAAAGGAATAACGAAAAGCTGGGTATCAACACATACATAGCATCAAAACACATACAGTTCTTTCTCCATAGACTTTCAAAAGTCTCTGTAAAATTAGAAAAAAGTCAATCTGAAAAGAAAGAGGGGGACAAAAGCAGCCTGCAGTGACAGATTGCTTGTCCTCAGAGAAAAAAAAACACACCCTACCAGGAGGTACGTGTTTGTTACACAACATGCATACTCAACACATGAAGACCAAATCTTCAAGAGAAAAAATTACCATAAAGATACCTTGCTTATCAAAGTACTATGACAAGTGATGACACCTCTAATGAATTACTCTATGCCTTGATCCTCTCAGCTGACCTGGACAAGTAAGTGCAGGGAACTTCATAACACATGGTAACTTCTTGCCAGCTGAGGAATTCCAGATGGGGATTCCACTCACAGAATGAAACATATCAGTATGGCTGCACCATCCTTTAAGTAAGGGAAGTTAAGACTGGGGTGGGTGCTGCTGCAGACTGGGACTGATCTCTAATCAGTCTGGGACTGATCTCAGATCTATCATAAATCTGAGATTCAGCCAGGTGACTCATTCCAGCCAGACGATTTCTAGCAAAATAAGCCACACTCTTCTCAATTCGGCACAGTACACTGCTTCCTGAGGAAGCCATGAAAACCTAGGAAAGGGAGCATTTTAACAGAAGTTTGACAGCTTCTACAGTCAGTTATACCTGAAAGAACACAGGTGAACACAATTCACCTTCCTAAATAAACCAGGTATCAGAACAGGAGATGAAGTGCAGCCCACTCACCATTAACATTGGCACAATCTTTTCGCAGGAACTCCAGCGCATGCGGGTGGTCATGCTCCACTGCCTGAGACACATCAATGATGTACGCATCCCCACTGTGGTACCTGCAAACAAACACAGAGCACTGCACTAACTCCACCACTGTTACATGGGAGATTATCAAGGGGCAGGGAACAAAGTGTGCTTCAAACTTAAGAACCAGCAAACAATCTCTATGTATTTCTCTAGCATACACCTAGCATATTAGGGCCAGAGTGGCTTTTGGGTCAATCCTTTCCCTCCTCTACACAAGCTACATTATTAAACTTTAAAGAAATAGTCTTCTCGTGAATGCAAAAAGCAGTGTTATGGGGGGGGGGGGAAGATACCTTACTAATTTTTTCTCTAGTTGAGGGGTTTTTTTGTTTGTTTCTTTGTGAGGCATTTTTGTTTGGGTTTTTTTGTGTTTTTTTTCTTTGGCTGTTTTTGTTTAAACAGAGAAAGCTCAGATCTGGGTTAAAAGCTACATAATTAATGACATCACAAAACCCAGTCACAAAAAGGACCCCACCCTCCCTTAGAGACAGATTAGTACTCTCACATAGAGATTGCTAATGTATACATTTTAGATGTCACAAGTCAGAGCAAAATTTAAAAACATACAGCATATTAAATTCACTGAGATCTGCATGAACAAGTCTGGCATCTTGGTACATTCTTCTCATGTACTGGATGATTTGCAGGTACAGCTCCCGGACTTTGGAGTCAGATAACTGAGCATTCTTCAGCAGAGGAGCAGGCCTTGAAATTACAACACAAACAACAAAGTGAGTACTTTTTCCTTCTTTACACCGGCTGTAAATGCTTTAACTGCTGTACCTGATCCTTCCACTCACTACATAGAATCATAGAATCATAGAAGGTTTCAGGTTGGAAGGGACCCCTAGAGGTCATCTAGTCCAACCCCCCTGCAGTTAGCAGGGACACCGTTAACTAGATCAGGTTGCTCAGAGCCCCGTCCAACCTGGCCTTGAATGTTT
>BOSO01029866.1:0-13551 GCA_018403395.1 Gorsachius goisagi | reverse complement strand
AGTCCCCCAGCAGGACGAGAGCCTGTGAGCACGAAGCCTCTCAGAGTTGGAGGAAGAATGCTTCGTTACTCGGCTAATTCAGGAGCACTAGGCACTTTAAGTGGGGAAAGTCCAGCTGGTGAGTTATTCTTGTGGGGGAGTGCCTCTGGAGTGTTCTTCTCCAGTCCACCCTCAGGAGCATTTCACAGACTGTGCAACACAGAAAATTAGGCTTTGTCCTCTAGAGTGCTGCAAGGAATAACATTGTGTAAATACAAGCAGATATCTGCCCAGTGGTGTAGACCTCCTCCTGTTGTGAAACTCTGTACTGATAATCTGTGATTCAAACTGAATGAGGTAGAAGTCCTTCAGAGCAGTGGCTGAGAACCAGTTGCTGTGCAAGGCCGCATCTCATTTTGCTGGGGCACAGCCCATAGGGCTGTACCAACTTGCATAGAGACTCTAGGACATTCAGGCAAGGAACCCCTTTCTTTCCCATTACTAATACTTAGCTCAGCACTTCACATGTCCGCTTTGGGCACGCATTTGCTTTGCAACTTGCACATTTTTCAAGATGAAGAAAAACGTAAAGTGCTCAGTACAACAAATTGCTTTCTTAAGTTTTTATTTTCAGCTAATTCTCAGGCTTCCATCTGCTGATCTGCATTACCTCCAATTATCTTGATCCTCCATCTGGTGGCCAGACTTTCTGCTCAAACATTCTTCACACTCTCCAGCTAATGCTTGAAGAAGAATTGTAATTCCACACAGATTTTCACCTGCATTTTCACATCATTTTTTCCTGATTTTTTGCATAGGCACTAAACCATAGCTCTGGACAATCTTTAAGGTTTGTTAGTAAAGCTTTCAAATTTGAAGATCACCAAAAGGTTTCATAAGTTTTAAGTCTGAATCCAAAAACAAAAACCAAGGAGGAAATCATAGTGTAAAAATGCGTATTACATACTCTATTATCTTTCTTTTTCTTGCTTTCAGGTCTGCATACATAAAATGGCAGGTGTACTTGTTTCAGTACAATCTATTTAATTCCTTGACCAAATCGTCAGCTGTAACAGGCGATGATAACATTTTTTCAAGTTTTTTAATACAGTTTGACAGGTAAGACTATGAAAGCAGTAGTTCATTATTTTATATTTATGAACCAAGCTGAGATTCTGTAATATCCTGTCCTGATGTGATCTATTGTTGTACTCTTATTTCCTGCACCTGTTATCTGACTGCTGCTGGAAATTTTACCCATAGGTGCTGATGCGTTGCCTTTGAATATAATCATGTATTGTTGCCTGTTGTCTCAGTTTGATTTATTTTGGGTGATAAATGGACATCTTGAGGCAGTCATGAGACTTTAATTTGACTGAACAGATCGTATCTGAAAATCACAATTTTCCTAGAGCGCTGTTGAAGAGCAAGCAGTAGTTTCACATTTAGCCATACATTTTTGGCTGTTTATGGGTTCCCTGCAATATACACTACAATGCTTTTTCTGGTACTTACGGCACTACTCATGTATATTGCTATCAATGCTTCATAAGCTACCAGGAACAGGAGACAAATATATTTGCCCACAGAGTATGAGATACTGGGGAAAACATAGAAATGCAACACTATCACCTGTACACATCAAATAATATACTAAGTTGCTTTACATACTGTTAAAACTAAAAAGTCCTTTATAGGTGCTTTTTTACCTTTTTTTTTTTCCTCAAAGCCTCTGGAGAGCCTCAAATTTGAGAAGCTTTATACTTTCCCTTGCAAGGCTGTTTAACATAGCTGCATATAAGTCTTGTTCTGCTGTTACATTGATGTATTGGTGTCGAGGGATTCACTTCTGATTTATAAGGCTGGAAAGGTTTCATCTCTTTCCTCTCCTTGTTGCTGTCTCTGCGTTCCCTTGCCTGCCTTTTATCTCATACAGCCCATACCAGTTGGGCTGGAGCCCTTCCTCTTGTATTTCAGCGATCCATTGAGTTTAAGGACTAGTAAATAAACTCATCCAAGCTCTTGTACAACGGAGGCCACAGGATATTGGCTCTTGCTGAGCCCAATAACTTGCATCTGGCTGAAATATATCTTTCAGGAAGCGCTTAGTCTCGCTCTGAAGGCAGCAAAAAGGGAGACTCTCCCCCTTCCCTTGCCAACCTGTCGGCATTTTCCTGTACTCTCAGTTTTCCATCTTATAGACAATGTTATCCAAAATTATATGTTTCCTTACTGTTGTCTACTGTTAATTGTTTAAGCACGTGTAGAGATCTAGCAAAGGTGATATACAAGAAAGGAGCTGGATCCCCAAAACCATTCTTATTGCAACAACCCCATCAACTACAGCAGCAGCTGATTTTAACAGAATTTACTTACTTGCTTAAGAAAGCAAAGTTTTCTGGCTGAGTTCTGATATGACAGAATAAGCATGGTAGGCTTTCATGAAAAACTTTCAAAGGGCCAGAATCTCTTTGCTATTTTCAAAGAAACACCGCCAGAGCGCTCTTCCCTCTGCTGTAAGCAAGCCCAGTACCGCCGCAGGCTTTACCCTCTGGGGAGCATGGGGCCACACCATCCACTCCTCTGCTGGGACATGTAGGACTCCAGGGGGACAGGAAAGAGCCCGGGTCATACATTTTTTCTCTGACTCTAATGCTCAGCACAGCCAGGCATCTTTTATGCCATTTGATTCATCTCAGCAAGGATATGTGTGAAATGAGACGACGCTTCTGTGTGGCAATCCCTCTGTACTGCTGAAACTCCAAGTTAGCCTCTATATGGGAAGTTTAAAACTTGTACCATCCTTACAGAGGTTTTGAGCCCTAAAACCTAGATCCTTTGAAATTCGATGCTTTGTACCTACCTGGTACAGTTTCTGGTACTGTGAGTTAAAAAGCAAGACTTTGTTGTAGTCCTCAAAAGCCAAAAGCCCTTAAGCCCTTGCCAGGCCCACTCTGTAGTAGCTGATGCTTCACATAGTCTTCTGGTCAACAACTTATGCACCACTTTTCTGGTAAACATGCTTATTTTTGTTACAGATGCAGGGGGAAATTCTAGCATTTTCTAGCACATTCAAGGGAAAATATGTTTTTACAGTCTTTTTTTTTTTTTAGTTATTCTGGGTTCACCTTGCTCTGAAGAAAGCTCTGGAACACAGTGTCACCTGTCAAAATCCATGAACTTCTAGGTCCGCTAAATTAATTTAAAACTATATAAAGAACGAAAAAACAATTGTATGACCTGTTGCCACAAGCAGATAGATCTTCAGAGAAAAACATCTGTGGCCATGCCCTGCTTTAGAACACTCATGGGGTGCTTTTGGGAAGTAATTTTCACTACTCTTCTTACAAGTCAGGAAAGCAAGGCAAAAAGCATGGGTATCCATGCTGAGCCTCTCTAAGGAAGTAACTTTCAAAGCTATATGTGGAACAAAATACCTGTTGAAAGCATGTTAAAGTGTTTTGTGGAAGTCTTGTGATAGCATACAGCTTTTGTGTAGCTTGGCCTGTAGTTCATATTTGCTCAGACTCTCACTGCAATCCCTTCTGCAGTTGCCTTATGTTATATGGGGTGGCTGAAAAGCAGATGATGTAACGATGAGAAAATCTGTTTGGAAGGTGGACTGTCTATCCATCTAACTGGATATGTCAAAAGGTCCCTCTGCTAACATATTGTATCATGTTCATATAAAGCTGCCTCATATATGGTAGGCCAAATCATACGTTTTAAATTGCTTATAGCTTCTTGTGGGAAATAATTCTATTTTATTTGGAGCAAAGCCTCAAATATTTGTTCTGTTGTATCAAGGACTGCTGCTGTCGGTCACTGGCATTAATTCAGTGGGAGAGAGACTGAACTGGTGAGAAAGTTCCAGAATATCACTCTGTCTTCCAAAAATGTGTTCAAAACAACTTAATGTACTTTTCAGCTATAACCTCTCCTGCCTCTGTTCCCAGCATCAAGTGAGAGAGATACAGTGGATTGCTGGAAGAACCAGAGCAAACATGCACTAGAGCACCTGATAGCACAGCATGCCAAGTTACATACTGCACTGGTAAAAGTCCACTGATATTCTGAGAAATAGGAAACAACACTAACTTTACCCTGAAAATCTCTGTTCTTCGGAGGCAAACAAAGTTTGACTGTCTACCTGGCCTTCTTTGAATAATCTATACCTAGTACTTTTTAAGGAAAACTTGACTTGACTTAAACACAGTCTTAAGTGAATACCAAAACTAATAACGAGGGCACCTTCCGTAAGCTATTGTAAATTCTTGTATAATTCACTCGCAGTGAATTCCTCTACCCATAGACTGGGCATCAGACAGGCAGCGAGGCTCAGACCTGCCTCAGGCCTGGCTTTGGAAGGTGGGAAGGAAGAAAGGTAGGTCTTTCAGTGCTGTGAGGCACGCTCAGGACTAAAAGCCTGTCTAAGCAGGAGTTTCAGCCCAGAGTACAAGGCCAGCTCAGTGCCTAACTGAACGCTCATTGACATTGGCAAAGCCTTCCAGTTCAACCTGAGCTGTACGCGAGGTGATGCTGACGTTGCCAGGCTGGGGGACACTTTGCAGCTCCCGTGCGGCTGCTGCTCATGTGGGGTGGGAGAGCTCGTCCCGTCCCACTGCTAACACTGACGCTTTCTGCGCTCCAGACCAGTTCTGCTCATCTCTCTCCCTCCTCTCTCTGAATTCCCCTGAGTTAAACCCTGTGAGTATTGTTCAAGTGTGGTAATGTAATCTGACCGGGGCAGTGAAGTCAAGCCCTAAAAGAAGATAATCCTGTTTCTGCTGAACCACACTTAGGAGGAACACAGCAACAGGAATAAACTGATCCATCCCACTTCATATTTCCAGCCAAGGTATTCAGCTGCCTTGCTATGTAATAACTCAGAAGTAAATTTCCTTCAATGAAATGTAATGCTGGAGTTGTCTTCAAAAGATCTGTGTCAGCAGCTCCTTGTTTCAAGCCTTCATATTAAAAAATGTTATGAATGCAATTTTATGCCTGTATGTTCAAGCCAAGCATTTTATGGTGTTTAAAATTTAATGCGAATCGAAAAGTCTTTGATAGTGCAAACCTCAGCATTCTGGATTTCCTTTTTCGCTCCTTTCTATGCGCTGCCAAAATATTTGTTAACCAGCTGCAACCTTTACCCTAGTTACACTGGGTACTAAAATAGCCCGTTGTGCTGTAGACGTGTTTCTCTGCTTTTAATTTGCTGTTCACGTATACCAGAGCCTGTCGTGGCCAGCAGCCTTTTGTGGGGCAAAGGTAACCCGCAGAGTACAGCAAAAACAGCACGAGGAAAATATTGAACGTTTAATCCTACGTACAAGCAACATCCTCTGACATTTAGGCAAACCTGAGTTCAGATTTCTGAACTGAACGCTCATGATCGTGAGTCACAGCTAAAGCCTTTTCTGTCCAATCTCTTTTTTATTCCCAAGAAACTCTCCATACTCTGATTTAATGTATAAGCAAGGAGTTTTAATATGTCTTAAGATTGAATGCTTCGGGACCTCAACACAGGTACGAGAAAATGAATGATTCTGATTTTGACTTCTGTAATGCAGCTTGGAACAGTTTTAATCCTCCTGAAAATAGGCAAAACAAGCTAGCATAGTTCTCTTAGTATGCATTAATCATAATAAACAGGCCAAATGCTAGTTCAACTAAAATCCCACTGACCAGGCAAACTGAAAAAAAGACTTCAGGGCAGATCCTGTACCTATAATTTGCAATATGCAGCACCTTTTGTCTAAAGCTCTTATAAATATTAAAACCCAGAATGTAATAAGTCAATGTAGACTTGACTAAAAGGAGTATTTACCTTCAAACAGACAGCCAAGGTCACAGTCACAATTTTGGAATTCAGGACTATTCCCTTATTCAACTGCCATGTCCCAAAAGACTGGTAAGAAAAGGAGCCATTGCAGGCTGGACAAGGTTGCCCAAAGGTAACAATAATAGGCTGCATCAGGCTGCAGAATAAATGATCTGCACCATCCTGATTAGCCTGCAGATTATGAAGGCATTGAGCATCAAGGTATTGCAAATTCCTAATTACGTTGTGCCTCATGCAAGGCTCTTTGTCTTGGTGGCTGAAAGACGTGTTTTAGGCTTTTTCCTCTATTTTAGGCTTTTAGATCTATTTTTTCATAGAAAAACAAGATGGAATATGTCTCAAAAACATATTGTTTTAAGGATGTGTATGTTCTGGGATTCCTAGCAACACGAAGAATCCCAAACCTCTGTGGATTTTAATGGCTTAACCAAGTCTGTTGGTACTGGATTTAAACTTGAGAAAGAACACATCTCTGCTGCTAGAAACACTGGGAAAGTTCTGTCCTTAATTTATTTTCTATTGTACAGAAACTCTCCCACTTCCATTATCCCTACATGCATATGTAAGTCTTTTAAAAATACAATATCATAGACACAATTTTTTCTTTTGATGTACTCACTCTGTATTTATATATTCTTATACATTCATTCCACCTTAAAACTAAATGCTGAAAAGTCACGCATACATATGTGCACCTTAATTATTCATAAATAAAAGTGACATTTTAAAACTTCACCATAAGACTGAAATCAGCATGTTGCCAGAGGAAAGCAAAATACTCTGCAGAAAGTGAAAAAACCCCACCCTTCTTCCCCAGCCTTATGCCCAGATGTCAAAGAAAAGAAAGATGGATTCCAGGCAAGCTTTCATCAGGAATGTTTTTCTTAGGTATAGACATGCCAATCTTCTACATTCATAAAATATACATGTTTTAAGGGAAAAAAAATATCCACTCTTTGACTGATAGAAGAATATAATCTGCAAAGCTTCGAATGGTCATGTTTAAAGCATTGAGGTGAACTGCTTCTGCATACAGGAGGTACGATCTGATATCTGTCTATCAACACAGAGTTATTTTCGCACTTGTTCAAGTACAGAATCCATAGTCAAAACACACTGTGCAATTAAGTGTTATCTCCAATTTATTCAATTTCATTAAGAAGCTTTAGAATCCTTCTGCAAACCATTAGTCTTATTTTCATTATCATGTCATGTATTCACAATATTAATGCATGCATAGAACTAAAGGAAATACTGTAAGGGTTCTGAAAGAAATAAGTGTATGTGTGCATCTCTCACAGTTCTGCCTAGCTCATTGCGTGATTTTTATTTTGTTCAGTTGGTGGGGATGGAGATTCTTTGGCACAATAATGTGTTCACAGTTTTAACATGGACACAAGCATAAAAGCTAGAGAATTCATCGCTGGGACCAGAACTCCTGACTCAACCACTCAGCGGTATTTCTTGTTCTTAAAATTATCTTGTATCAGTCCATAATCATATATGCTATAAAGGATGAACTAAGATTTGAGAAGGTATTAAACCTAAATTTGTGTACTTTTGTCATTTTCTAGGTTACCTTTACTATTAAGGAAGGGTAAGCTCTAATTCCAATAAAATGCAAAAGCTATTGAATTATTACCTTACTTTGAGGAAACCAGGGTCAGCTAGAAATATAGTGAAAAAAAGCAGAAAAGAGGAGAGAGAAAATGTCAGGTGAAAGACAACTATGTTTCAACTAAATTCTACTTTTACCTATGTGGGCACATCTACATGGGGAAATCAGTGAGCTAGGGTATGTCATGTTCCAGTTCCTCTGTAATATACATTAAGACCAAGATAATTTGCCCCATAATGAGTGTCAAGTAAGCTACATCACACAAAAGTACTTTTAGGGCTAACATATGGGAGTGACATTTTAGAGAAACGGGGGGGGAAATTAGAGCACATTACCTTCCCTGCACTGAGACCCTCACACATCCTGCTCCTCGTGGCCCTGTACCCCATGAGCCCACTTATGCATTGACTCACCAACCAGTAGCACCTCATATACAAGATCCAGAGCTGTAAAAAGCCCTTACTTCTCCTCAGGAGCCAAGGCCAGTAGGCTCTGTGCAAGGCTCTGCAGCTAACAGGCCCCTCTAGGCACCAGATTGTCTCCATGTGCAGCCTTGTGCCGTGCCTCTTTCATGTCCCATTGTAGCTGGGCTCTTGCCACATCACCTGAGGCACATGGTGGCCTGGCTCCTATTGTGTTACCCAATCCACAGAGCTTCATAATTGGGTCAGGAAAATAGGGAGAGGTCTTTTAATTAGTCAACCTGCCACTCCTCTGTGCCTAAGGTTCAGTGCTTGCCTCCTACATGGGCATTTCTTATGCAGCAGCTCATGACCTGCCGCATCTGTGTCTGTGTCCTGGCTTGACTCACAGCTACATCCCTAGATAGATGGTCCTTTCATGCTAAAAAAGACAGCTCTAGAGGGTTGTGAGTTTGCTCTGACTGCTTTCTGAGCTGGCTCACAAACTAGCAGGCTTAATAACCATGTCCTGCTAAGGTGATCCATCACATACAGCTTACAAACTCCTGGTCTGAGGCTGAGGTACAGAGTACAGGTATGTGCATATATCATGTACACATAGCTAAAAGCACCCATAGGGAAAGGTGGTGGGCAGTCAATAGCAAGATTTAAATTGACACTTTAGCTTTCTGTTCAGTACCTTGTACAGATAGGTAACTCATTACATGAGTTTAATTACTGAATAGGTCCACCGACTTTGCTAATATTGGGAAAAGAGTATGGCCCATATCACAGTCTCCATATGTAGACTGTTCTCCTGAGAGCTTTCTGCTCTTTTGTAATACATGCTTGCTGCAAAGAGAAAGGGAATAAACCTTTTTTTTCTCGCTTGAGCAACGACAGGAAAAGAAGCAGGGGCTTACACTGTGGCAAGAGATAAACTCTCTAATGGGGAGATCGTTGAGTAATGGAGTAGACTGCCTGGGGAGCTATAGTGTCTCCCTCACTGTTTTTTTTTTTTTAGCAGGACATAACACAGCCGTCTGTCAGGGATGATTTATATATAGCTTATCCTGCCTTGGAGCAGGGGATAGACTAAATGACCTTCTCAGATCCCTTCTAGACCTGTTTTCTGTGCTTCTCTGTATTAAGATGCTTCTGTAGATGTGAAGTATGCTTTTACAGACCATATTTCCTTTGTATTCTAGGGGCACAACCCTTAACTCTTGTAATTTATCTTTTTTCTGAAACCAATTCCGTTTCATTAAGTGTAATGACAATTTAGTGCACATTTCTTCATCCTATATATACAGTATTCTCACTCATCTGTAACGCTGTAACTCTGTAACTGCAATACTGGAACATAATCACCCTTCACTTCCCTTTTAATTTGCAGTTCAAAGCTCTGCCAGAGTCCAGGGTCAGGACTCCCTGCCCAAATCTGTCAAAACGGCAAAGGTGAAGGATAGACCTGATCATTTAACAGAGATCACTGTTCACATGTTGTTAGTCGAAGTTGGAAATTAAAGCCAAGATGAAATGTAAAAAAAAAAATGTGGCACAGCCAAGTGGGAAAAAAGCAATCCACAAGCTGTTTTTCGTGATGACTGGACGATGTGCTGCCACGTGATGGAGTGCAGCAGCTTTGGCAATGGGGAAAGACAACCCTGTTTTTGTCGTCCACAACTCTGTAGGGCTGAACCCAGCAATTCAGCAGGTCATCTTAAATTGTTTGTCCTGACTGCACAGTGAGATAGGCAAAGGCGGACTATTTCAAGCTAGTAATTTCTAATGTTGCCAAAGATATCTTGAAAGCAAAAATAAATTCTGTATTAATACTTAGTGCCATAGGCAACACCTTCAGTTCATTACCTGCCTCTGAGTCTTACCATCTTCAAAAATGGTCAGGTGGTTTTAATGGTAATTAGTTTCTGTTGCTTGTTTAATAATCCCATCTCAGCTTTTCTCTGTTGTTCACAGCTTAGCTTGTGTTAGACGTTTAATACACTCTCTTTTATGTTATGCTATTCACTTTCAGAACATCTCATACAAACAAACCCAGTAAGAATCAGATTTTGCATGTTATTCAGGTGCTGTTTTGTAAACAGGATATCCTGGCAGATTCTTGTGTGCCATTGAAATAGTTCTAATGTGTTGACAAATTAATTGACAACGCTATAACATATACTAGAGTGTTTTCTGCTCAAAATCTCTTGTCACTGCCAGGCACATAAATAATCTTTGTATACTTTCTATTAAGAGACATAACCAAGTAAGCTATCCTTCACCATAAGCCAGTCCCAACTGTTTCCTTTTAAAGCATGCAGACGATCTGTGAGCTATATATAGAAGAATAATGCTAGGAATATTATGTTACAAATAACTGTGGCCCATTAACACTATTTCTGAAACATCTAATGTAGATCTCCGTAATATTTATGTTAAAATTAAAGTAGGTGTATATGCATGTTTAGATTTTAGGAAAGTCTTTAATCATCATTTTCTTCTTGAAAATACAGGAAAGAGGATTGGTGTGTAATAACTCATAGCACTAGCTGAGTTATTAACTTCAGTCCATACTGAAATACTATTCCTTTACCTTTTTCCCCATCATCCCACCTGATTGGAATGAGACCTTTCATTGTGAACCAAACATTTTCTGGTCCTTGAAATACAGGGGAGCTTCTGAGGTTGGAAACAATCTTCCCCTACCACCTTTCTCACCCGCGGACCAAAAAAAAATGAAGCCAGGGCATGTTTATTAGTGCATGTTCTTGCTTCTTCTCCGGCCTATGTTTTTATCACGTCCTTAGTTCCTGTTCTCAAAGGCTCATAACACTTGACGTCAAGTGGAAGAGAGAGTCTATTTCATATGCATGACCCACTAAAGAGGGCATGTCATTTAAGGTCAGCTGGCACCTGCAATTAGAGCTATAGTGAGATCACAGGCTGCATATATACTTATAAATAAAATAGAACGGAGTCTGTTTTCTGAGAAGGGACATGGCATGTTTTATAACCACATGGATATACTATCTTCTTTCCAGAGCAGGTTGCCTCATTTACCCTGACCCCTAGATAGAAACCCTGGTCTATGGCAGCCACAACATCACACCCAGGAATTGTGTGGGAGAGATTAGTTGCCGTGGACTGAAACCATGCCAGGAAGCATGCTAACAATTAAATTAAGTTTTGTATTTATTTCAACAACATGTTATAATTATGTGACAATTCTTGAGCTAATTTGCTAGTTTTCTTGTCCTGTGGCATTCACCTGAGTAGCAGTAGACTCAGTTTTCTGCATAAGACACAAATGCTAGAAAGCACACAAAATTTTGTATTGACAGAATGTAAAGAAGGAGCTATATCCCTCAATTATAGTAACAGCAGTAACGCTGCTTCTACCATTTTCCCTCATGGGAAGCGCTCTATCTGGAGCCACATCAACACCATAGCAGGATGTACATCTAAGGGAGAGAACCAAGCCTAACAGGATTTACAGGTGTACAAGAATTTCAAACTGACAGCATTAAAAAAACCCTAGAATCTTTTTCACAGAATCACAGAATGTCAAGGGTTGGAAGGGACCTTGGGAGATCATCTAGTCCAACCCTCCTGCTAAAGCAGGTTCTCCTAGAGCATGTTACACAGGACATTGTCCAGGCGGGTTTTGAATATCTCCAGAGAAGGAGACTCCACAACCTCCATGGGCAACCTGTTCCAGTGCTCTGTCACCCTCAAAGTAAAGTTTTTCCTCATATTAACTGAAACCTCTTATGCTTCAGTCTGTGCCCATTGCCCCTTGTCCTGCCGCTAGGCACCACTGAGAAAAGTCTATCTCCGTCCTTGTTAAATCCATCTTTAAGATATTTGTAAGTATTTATGAGATCCACTCTCAGTCTTCTCTTCTTCAGGCTAAACAAGCCCAGCTCCCTCAGCCTTTCCTCACAGGAGAAATGCTCCAGTCCCCTCATCATCTTTGTTACCCTCGTCTGGACTCTCTTTAGGAGCTCCTCATCTTTCTTGAACAGGGCAGCCCAGAACTGGACACAGTACTCCAGGTGGGGTCNNGAGGATAACCTCCCTCACCCTGCTGGCCACACTCCTCTTGATGCATCCCAGGATGCCATTGGCCTTCTTGGCAACAAGGGCTCACTGCTGGCTCATGGTCAGCTTGTCATCCACCAGGACTCCCAGGTCCCTCTCGGCTGAGACCAATCTGCAAGATGTGGTATGAGATATATCTTTCCATTTACTTGTCCTTGTACAAACACAAAGGATGACACAGATGTGCTCCAAGGACCCAACAATTTACAACCAGGCAATTTACTTAAAAGTTGCTGCAAATGAGTGTCTGATCTTCAAGCAGGTACCACAGTTCGTTTTCTCAACTGGATGTTGTCCAGAGTGCATGGTATCTGAATTTCAACACATACTTCCTGCTTTCTTTTATGATATTTTTACAAAATGGAATATTGCTGCGTATTTTTATTAACATAAGGGCTTCTGATTAATAAACCAATTAATAAAGATTTGTAATTGATTTACTAGTTTAAAAAAGGAAATCAATACATTTCATTAACAGATGAATGAATGGCTTCATATTATCTACTTAGTTCATCTACTTAACAGGTAAAGGCATTGATCCCTTAATGCACCCACGTGGGGCATCTCAGGCTGTGGGTCTTACAAAAGACAAGTTGCTGCTCTCTGAAGTACCAAATCCCACATATTTTAAAATTTAATGCCACATAAAGGCTTTGGTACACAATACAGTTCTTCCCTTTCTTCTGCCCACTGTGGCCCACCCAGAATTTTACCAAATGCTGCCTGTGTCCTTTCAGGCAGAGCTGGCTTAGCAGCGCACCTCCATGGTGGCAGGGCCATCACCAGCAGATGCATGCCAGGAAAATGTGCTGGCCCTGGGGGCGTTCTTCACTGCCATCATGATTTATTGTAAGGTCACTCTGTAATGCTTCAGAGTTTGCTTTCCGTATTCGTACCGCTTAGTGTAATTAAAAATAATAATTGTAGAATATGCATTGTACTGCTGGTTCTGATCTTATGCTCCTTTCTCATGAGAAATTGCAGCTGAAATTTGCCAGGAGTTTGCATTTGTTGTTATTTATATACTGCCAATAATGTTAAGATTTCCTGCTCTTCAACACATAAGAAAAAACTGAACTATGTTCCCCTCTTATTTAACCACTTTGGCTCTCAAAAATGTTTTTCCTTTTCAATGTCTATCAGAATTTTTGAAAAAAAACTAAATAATTGGGAAAAAAAATAATTTAAGTGATGGAATGATTTTTGTTATTTCAATCTGAGACTTGTACTGTACTCATCAGTTTTGAAATTAGGGTTATTAAGCTCCAAAGCATACATATTCAACACAACATGTGGCAATGCAGTTGCACTCTTATTAGCATTAATTAAATGCTCATCACCAAGTCCCTTAACTTCAAGCTGAATACCTTATGCTTTTGTGTGTTTTTGCGGTTTTATTTAATTTCCCTGTAGTCACAATACATGTTATAAACAGTGACAGAGCTTTGGAAATTGGCTGATTTACCTGCCCAGTTCTGAAAGGGCAGAGAGAGACAGTTTGGCAAAGGACATCAAGGATAAAAAGAAGGGCTTCTTCAAGTACGTCAGCAGTAAACGTAAGGCTAGGGGTAATGTGGGACTGCTGCTGAACGAAAAGGGTG
>BOSO01029863.1:0-38316 GCA_018403395.1 Gorsachius goisagi | reverse complement strand
CCTATCAGAACCTGATGTCCTTGTTCTGCTAGGAATGTAACCACATTGGATATCTTCTTTATTTCTTCATCACTATTTGTAAGGTGACCATCTTCAATAAATATGAGTCCCATGTTTTTCTTAGAAGTTCTCTTGTTATTAACACACTTTAAAAAGCCTTTCTTGTTGTCTGACACAACACTGGCCAGTTTCAACTCTTTCTGAGCTTTGGCCTTTCATGTCTTCTACCTGCATGTGCAAACCATGTCTCTGTAATCTTCCTGCAAAGCCTGACCTCTGTTTCAGAGATCAAAGAATTTCTTTTTCCTCCTCAGTTCCAAGACAAACTCTTGGAAGTTGAAAAAATACTTATAGTTGTACTTGAAACATACTAGTAAACTGTATATAAAAAGGCAATAAAATGCAAACTAATAGAATCCAGGCAATTTTAAGGCAAACCAAATGGTATAATAAACATAAGTTGAAAAGAATGAAAAGAGATAACTTTCTGAAGAAGAAACAAGAATGGAAAATCATGTCCATTTTCTAGCTACCATAACTTTTGTAAGCTATCACAATTTCTGTGCTGTCTTAAAGACATTTTTGTGCAGTAAATGGTGTCTTTTAGGTGGAAAAGTAGCTGTGTGTTCCTTTTATGTGGAAACATCAGTATGAAATCCATTGTGCCAAAATTTGTATATAGGTCTAATTTGTTGGCTAATTCTTTCCTTTAAAATACCTAGAGAGTTCTAATAATAAATAAATCACATGACATATTTCAGTCTTAAAGAAATGCATATGAATTATTTGAATAATCCATAACATGATTTTTCATAGAGAAACCAAAATTAATTTCATCTTGTGAGATATATTTCAGCATAGGTATAATGAACAAGTGAAAGCTCAGAGGTAAAACAGACTGTTTAATGGAAGTCTTGAGATTTAGAGGGTACATTAACTACTGTATTATAGTTGAAGAAACAATCTAAACTTTCTTCAGGCTTGTTTTCTTTCTCATACACTACTTTGTGTGAAACATTAATTTAGGGGGATTGAAATTCTGTGAAGTTTCCACAGATAGCTTTACTGTGGTGTAACAAAACTTCCCCCACCCATCACCAAGTTTTCACACCACTTCATTCAAGGCATTTTTAGCAAAAGCACTGCAATTTTATGTGTGATTATAGTAAATGGTGCACTTGTCAGAAGTGCATTATTTCATTTGCTCTTTAGCAGTGACTAAAAGTTGAATTTAATGTGACACTAAGAATTATAACATGGGTCTGTGAAAGAAAAAAACACATATTGATTATATCAACTAGAAACAAAATAGGAAATTAACACCTTTCTTAAAAATATTTTAAAATATAAATGCATTTCTATGACGAACAGGTGAGTGTTTCTGGGTTTGTTGAGGTTCAGAAACACTGGTATGGGTTACCAACATTTCTTTCCTGCAGTTTAAACCCATAAGGTCAAGACGCTCTGTTTTTCCATAATAACAATATAATTAAAAGTCATATTCTAGTTAAATGGAAAATTTTCCTTTATTTTAAGAACACCATATTTTTTCAGATTTAGGGTTGGATAAATAATTTTCTTGTATTCAACACACTGTGCCTAGCTTTTTTAGGTAACCATTTTACTTTCACCTATTTTTTTTGCAGTCTTTCCTAGCAGTTTCAAAATTTGAATCTAACACAATTTGTTTGTGAGAAATATCTTGTCCATTAAAAGGTATTTGAATATCTACAATACATTCCAGTATATACTGTTGCAGAGCCTTGAATGTCTGTGAGTTGTCAGCTATAATAGGTCCTCTCAACTATGTAAAAAGGTAAATATTACATAGATCTGCAGCAGGTCTAAGAAGTTGGTCTTTTTTTTCTTTCACTTAATATTTTACAGAAAACTGTTGCAGATAACCATTCATATATTTTTGTCTGTTACAATATTTATTAACTTGTCATAATATATTATGTTTGTAGTAGATGATAGAAGACTCAAAGAATAAAATAATGATTCATATCTGAGGGAAAATGGTATAATCATAATTATGACTAGACTAATAAAAGAAATATACCTGTATAAAAACAAAGGACATGAAATTACTGCATGATAGACTTTGCTGAACTGTGTTCCAGTGGAAAATTTACATTGAACAATGGAAAATGTGTTGACTTACTCATTCCCTCTGTTTCTCTAACAAGCAAGTAAACACTGAAAAAAACCCTCATCAAAATTGTCTGCTATGACAGACAAGAATTTATGTAATGAACTACTTGAGAACTACAATTGCATTACAAAAGCCAACAGGGTCATGATGGTACAGTAAGTGAGTAACAGGACACAGGATGATCTTATGGCAACTCTGTAACAGGATTTTAGGCACTGCATTAAATACTACCATCGAGGACCAATGTATTAAATGATGCAGATAGAAATCTTTTTAAAACTCTAAAGTTCCTTTTTGCGTTGTTGCTTGTTTTGTATGAATAATAATGAATATTATATGAATTGATATGCACTAGAATGTTTTGTAATTGCTAATAGCATACTATTTAATTGACTAGGGAGAAAGCAAGAGTTTTGTATGTTCTTTTATGATTATACATTTGTATAACATTTTGCATTTTTCCTTCATTTAATCTGTACAATTTAAAGATAACACATCCTTTTATATAAGGTCATATAAGAAGCTTTTATAACAAGTGGACCGTGACTACTCAATATGCTTATTAAAATCAGAGATTTTGTTTGTTTTGTTTGTTACTGAGAAGGTTCATTCATTGCTCTAATTTTCTATTAAAAAGGAAACCAAAATCCCCTGTATATCTACAAAGAGACTAGCCGGAAATTAACCTGTAAAACTGTAGGGCAATGCTTTCCATTCATTCCACATACAAACTTCCATTAAAATTAGAAACAGCATTTCAGCTGCTGGATCCTGATGCCTATTGTGGAGT
The DNA here is from genome assembly GCA_018403395.1 of Gorsachius goisagi. Lineage (NCBI taxonomy): Eukaryota > Metazoa > Chordata > Aves > Pelecaniformes > Ardeidae > Gorsachius > Gorsachius goisagi. The sequence goes on along the minus strand of BOSO01029863.1, from coordinate 35,371 downwards.
GAAAGTCTAAGAGGTATGTTCTGTATTCATACTGTGTGCAAAATTGCCACAGATGTCAGCAGAAGAAAACAAATGTGTTTAGGATTTGCCCCACTGGTATAGTAAGTCAGACTAATAATTCATTTAGAAACGATCCCAAGCCCTTGAGCATCTGTGGAGTTAAGACAAGGGCAACTTTCTTGTAACCTCAGGGGAGAAACTAACCCCTATCTTCAGCTTATGCAGATGCCTATATTTTTCTTCCTTCCCTAAGCATAGTCACACTTTCACTTTAGTTCAAATGCCACATATTTGTCTCAGAGGGATATAAATGGACTGAGCATACACGATATACCCATGAAATATCAGGCAGCAGAACTGGGAAAGGAGCATTCTGCTCTGCGAGCTAAATGACAGGTACTTCATGTCTTCAAAGCTCACTAATATTTCCCAAATGACAGCACAAAATGCAGCTAATGAGAATTAATGTCTGCAACAACAAAAATAGCTACCATTAAACAGATTCCTCTTTTTCTTCCCTTCATGATGGAGCTCTCAGGAGCTTATAATTGTTTAAAGACTACAGAAGAACTCGAAGCTTACTTTAGGAATTTACGTTTATGTACACAAACAACTCCAAACTTTAAAAGTGGACATTCTTTAGCTATTTTAACTAAATGCTTGATCATTGCCCAAATCTCAAATATACATCTACTATTAGTTGACTTTGATAAGTAGTCTTTTCTAACAGCTATGTATTCCTGATGAGAGTCAAGTTTTCACTTTGAGTTACAAGTAGCTGGTTTCAGCTGGGATAGAGTTAATTTTCTTCCCAGTAGTTGGCATAGTGCTGTGTTTTGGATTTAGTACTAGAAGAATGTTAGTAACATATTGATGGCTTAGTTGCTAAGCAGTGCCTTGACTTGTCAAGGGCTTTTCAGCTTCCCATGCTCTGCCAGATTCGTGAGAAGCTGGGAGGGAACACAGCTAGGACAGATGACCCGAAGTGACCAAAGGGCTATTCCATACCATATGATGTCATGCTTGGGGGGAGCTGGCTGGAGAAAAGCGATCACTGCTCACTACAAACTGGGCATCGGTCAAAAGGTGGTGAGCGATTGCATTGCACATCCCTTTTTTGTATATTCTGTAAATTCTGTTAGTAGTAGTAGTAGCAGTAGTAGTAGTAATAGTAGTAGTAGTAATAGTAGTAGTAGTAGTAGCAGCTTTTTTTCCTCTACCATTTTATTAAACTGTCTTTATCTCAACCCACAGGTTTTACCTTTTTTCCCATTCTCTCCCCCATCCCACTGAGGGAGGTGGGGAATGAACAAATGGCTGTGTGGTATTCAGCTGCCTGCTGAGTTAAACCACAACAGTAGCAAAATAATTTCAATCCAGTTTTCACTTGGACTGGCTAATGTGATCAAATCCTTACTACCTGACTGAGGAAGAAAGAAAATAAATGAAATGAGCATGGATATATTTAGATAAAAGAGTGGCAATAATACAGTTTGGTAGGGAAACAAAAGTGGCAAGAAGATATTCAACTCACATGGCTTCAAAACTTCTCTGAACTTGAAAAACATCCAAGGACTTAAAGTACAAAGCTCTTCTGAATTTTTACTCCAGAATTAAGTGTTCTCAATTCCAATGAGATATCTAAATGCTTTACTAACTATCAGACCTGGAATCCAATCTTTGAACTGCTGAACTTCCTTGAACTCTTCTTTTAAAAAATTCACAAACCAACAACCAAAAAACCAAAACCCCCAAAAAACCAAAACAACAAAACCCCTCCACTTGACACTGGGAAAGCAGAAGTTACTTTACAATATAAAATAAAATATCACAATAAGACAGAGGTGTAGTTATACAATGAGAATATAATCCTTCCAGGTTATGAAGGAAATAATTAATCTGAGGTAGAATGAAACTGTGGTTGTTGTGGTTTGTTGCAGACAAAATAGACAGGGGTTATTTTAAATGCTCTGATAAAATTCATAAGCTTGCTAGGCAAACTGCTGATATTGAGTTAGTTGTCATAATACTAATAAGAAATTAATGAAAATTTAAGATTATTTCTCATAACCAGATAGCCTGGGATTGTATTTTAAAACCTATTGTTCCTACTGCTGGCTTCTGCAAAACCAATATGTCACAGTGACATGCCCTTTGGCACTTTTATGCTTTCTTCAAGAATAAACAACATATCTGTGAATGAAAGAGCTTCTCAAAGATACAAGTTGGTAATATTTTCTCTGAAATATTTCATTTCAGAAGACACACCTCTCTAGGGGAAGCACTGAAATAAACATATACTGTCCAATAAAAGTTCATAAAACTTATGTTTTAACTTGTGTGACTTTATTCACACACACAAATATACTTCCTATACAGCTAGTAACTTATTTTCAAAAATTATTACATGTTTGTATACTGAAGCTAATGTATACTGAATATATACTGAATATGTGTTCAAATGTGAACTAAACATATGCTGAAGCTAACGATGGTCTCTTTTAGCAATTGCTCCAGAAACCACTCTACATCCTTCAGGTTTTCTTCTATTAATAGTTCTTAGCAATGAAACCTTTTTTGTACATGAAAAGATATATACATTAAAAAGAGTTCTGACAAGAGATGTGCTAAATCTAAACAATTCAAATGAGAAGCTTCTATGTGATGTTCTGCCTTTCTCACTTGCCCAAAGATAAGAAGCACAGTTTTTGCTTTGTTGCCATCTCTTTCAAGGATTCAGCTAATGAAGTGCAAAACATCAAAACCTTTCACTCCCTTTCAGTATATATGGTAGTGCTGAAGGTTTTAGAGTCTAATCCTGAATAACATGCTACGTGTGTGAAGAGGTATACTGATGACTAATCATAGTTCCTTGGAAAGGTAACCATATGTCTGGGGATGGATGGAATGCTACCTTTAGCAGAGTAGTTTAGAATTGTGCTAAGAATTACATATCAGTTCAGATATAAATGAATGGAAAATACAGAGTGACAGTGTGGTGGACCAAGATTCTCTCAGCACACACTAACTTTTTAGTTAGGTATCACGTACACATTAAAAGAGAACAAATTCAGGATGATCCTATTAGACTGCTAATGATAAAAATTCTCTCACACTTCTGCATTTTAGTTTCAGCATGAGTACGTTTAATCTGCAGACGAAAGTTAACAAACACAGTTGAGTGGGGTTTTTTTTACAAAACCATTGTCCAACGTGAATGCAGCTAAGAGTTTCATATTTATGTGGATTACAGAGCAAGAAGTAAAAGGAACTTTAGGGTTGGGAATTGAAAAACAAATTCAGAGTAGCTATAACTAATCTGAAAGTTCACAGTAATTTACTTTTTATTATTTTTTTGGTTCTACAGAATAAAAATATCTGTAAGTGGCTGGAAGGAATATTCTAATGTCAACATCTATTTCTCCCTTTTCAAATAAACATGCAAGTTCCTTTACTTAGGATATATCTGTATTTTTGTTTTTTTCCCCTTTTTCAGTGTTACCAAAGATCTGAGAAATAGAGTCAATAGATCACAGATTACTGATAGGTTTTCTTGGTCAAGAGGGGTAGCATAAGAATATTAGAAATGATTTGTTAGGTTAGCTTATCAAGAGAAAGTTCAGCTGCAAAAATGAGTTCAGAAGTTATTTCTGAAAGAGATGGTGTTCATAGTTTTCTTATGTCTTATGGAAATGAGTTCTCAAGTATGCATACAATTCCCTCAAATCAGCCTCTCAAAACAATAGAATGACACTGTGATCCACCAGTGTTACCCTTCCCTTTCCCTAAAGCTTATTGGATAAATAATAATGAATATTATGTATGTAAATGTGAAATACTCACTGTTCTGTTTTTGCTTCTGCAGCTTTAATTAGTCACTTATGGGCTTCTTGAGTACCTTATGAAAACTCTGTGTTTCATAACCTATTGTAAGTTTGCCCTTATTAAAGATATTATCCAGTGCCTTCTCCTTCTTATGTTGTTGTTTTAGAAAATGAATGTAGTAGTGAATAAAACTATATCAGTTCATAGTCCTTTCAATGTGTCTAACACTACTGTTTCAGTTTATATTCAATTTCCATTTCTATTCAGCTGGCTAATAATTGTCTTTTGTTAAGCATGAATGTATTTTCAATCTATATTCAGCCAGACAGATTTTACTTTTTTTTTTTTTTAATTTGCATGTAAAGCTGCCTATGACTTCTGAAAATACTTCTTGAAGGAAAATGAATGATAAGTACATGTTGCATTTTGGACAGAAATGGTAGATGGGTGCATAAGACTGGCTAGAGAAATTGACAGCTTCAATACTGGCCACATGGTCATCTGGACACCTGAAGCAATTTGCTTACTTTTCCTAGAGAAGTTACTTTTCCTGTTCAGAGACTTCATTTGTCTATTTCCTGCCCAAGGTATATTCAATAAGCATAAGAAGCAGCCTGTAATTATGCTAACAAGTCCAAGAAAACCTTTATCACTTTTTTTTCAGCTTAGCTTGCTCTTCTTTTCTTTCTCTGTGCTCCCATAACGCCCTTCTGAATTACTTGGCAAACTCTGTGGAATTAAAATCAAAATCATCCAGAAAAGAACAAACCCTTGCCTTGCATACTTTTCTTTTGATTGTAACAATGATTTTAAATTATGAATACAAACATCAGCATATTTAATGCAAATGGAAACTTTAGTCATCCACACTTCTTTAGCTGAGACCTGAGAAGCATCTTAGCCTTCAAGTACATCTGATATAATTTTTTTTTTCTGCTCTTGATGTTATTTGAGTGTCTCAGTATGGCTAGGCTTGTTTAAGACCTGATTTCTTGTTCTCAAATGTAGTCATTGCTCTGATTTTTAATTTGTATTGAGAAGATTTGATGTAGATTTTGTCTCAATACAATTTCTGTTTACAAATTTTTTATAATAGCTCAATAATATTATTAGAGCTGAGAAGAGTAGGATAAATTTACACAGGTAACAAAGAATGAGCTGGAGTAGACACAGGCTTTTGAAGATATGTATTTTTAAAGCCCAGTAAACATTTTCTATCTTTTTTTTGGGCATAGACTGTGTTAGCTTCTGTTCTAATCTTTACGAATTAGAATAAATCAATCTATTATTTTTATTTTTTTTAAATTGTATTACAGGTGAGCAATGTTCTATTATAGGTGCTGAGACAGAACACATTTGAAGAAAAGGAATTTCTTCTCCACCTGCTGCAGCCAGGCAGAAGACTAAAATACAGACCTCTGCATCAAAAAAAGCAAGCTATTTTGGTAACAGAAGCAGTCAGACCATAGTGACACAGGCTTTAAAAGCTAAAAATTTCCTCTGAACAAGAGGATATGACATACTGTCATAACAATCAAGACATTAAGTCATGGGGAAAAAAATGACAGAACTAAAGAGAACAAACTAATTTCTACTCCATATATATAGTACATAATATCTACTTTCTTTCTGATTAATCATTCCTTCAAAGAATTCTGTTAATATGCTGGGCTTATTTTGAAACTTATTGGGGCAACAGAACATCTTCAGGTCTTTAATACAAAGACACAGACAAGCATAAAGTTTTTAAAAAAATTGCCAATGTTTTATGATACTTCACCTCAATTTCTCCCTATAGAATTAGGCAAGCCCAAAATTCTTCTTTTGTCTAAGTTGCTTTTAAGTTAGAAGCCAACAAAAATTTAAATAATTATCTGATAAAAAAAAAATATTCTTCAGGTAAATTAGTTGCCAAAGTAAGAAGACTTTAATACATTCTTGATAATACTGAACTTTAACAGGCTTTTAATTAGGTAATTTTTCTTAGTTCCTTTCTGTTTTTAAGACTTCTAGTGAAGTAACTCACTGTAACTGTAATCCAAAATGACCTGTTCCTTTTTTCATTCTCTATATCCACAACTCCCAGTGGGGAAAAGGAAATATCCTATTGGAATGCCTATAGGAACACTTAAACATTCAGAAAATTATTTTTCCTACTATTTGGTTCAGAACCTCATGCTGTAGTATTAAAAAAAAAAACAAACAAAAAAAGTCATGGGTTATGTATTCTACAAGTTTTGCACTCACTAATATGGTCTTTTTAAGAGGTCATTCTCTCCTTTTATTTCTATCCTACTATTTTTTGATCTTTCTTTATAGCCTTTCCTTTGTTTCTTCAGTTTCTTCTCATCTGGACCATGTTTAATGTTTGGAATGACATTCAATCATATGAGTCTACTGTTCCCTTTATCATTGTTTTCTGTTTTCTCTTTAACTACAATATGACTGTTACATAACTTATCAATTTGTGAAATCAGGACAACAATTTCTTCTTAGTTGAGGCTCAAATCTAGCCTCTGAACCTTCTATCTCCTTGTTGCATTTTCCCCTCCTTTTTCTACATTTTTGAATCCATACTGCACTGTCCAAAAAAAAAGTAATTTTTTGCTGAGCCAATTTCTAGCTTCATGTTTTCTTTCTCTCTTTCAGTTTTAGGTGAATTCTCCCTTTCCTACACACAAATGTCAAGTCAGTCAGTGGCCAACTGAGTGTACTCCAATCTCTCCTGCTTTCAGCTCAAAGGCATAGCCTGCTGAAGCTTCTGCATCAAGTCCTCTTCTCCAGCAAATGCCTCACTAATATTTTTTGGTTTATTCTCTCCAGGCTGTGTTAGCAGATAATTGCTCTCAGTTCTTTCTTTTCTCCCACACTCCTCTCCTATTAAATTTGTGTGGCAGTGCATTAATTCCAAAGTGTCTCCGGTGTGTCAGAATTCAAACATGTGTGCTGATGTGTGGCACATCTCCAGGAGAAGCAATGTGTCTGAACCCTTTGTGTTTAGACCTAAACTTACTATTTTCCTCTTTATAGAAAAGATCTGCCTATCAGTAGACCTAATTTTTTTCATGCCTGGGTTAAAAACAGGACAGGAAAAGATGGATGGGCAAGAAAAAAGGATCCATTTGTGAATAACACAAAGAACATCATGTACCAGGTGCCAGGAGCACTTCTGTTAGAAGGCATTAGCTCTGCATTACTTGATTTAATGGTGCTTTAAGATGGAACATGCTCAGTCAAAATAGTACCAGAAAAGAAGGTATCTAAAGAGGTTTGACCTGCTAAAGAAAATTAAGTTTGATACATACAAGCTGGGTTTGATTGGGTTTGTTTGTTCAATTGGTTGGTTTTTTTCTAAACTGAGATCTCTGAACTGAGCAGATAAGGGTGGACTATTCATAAGAATAAAGAATTGCACCTCTGCATTTCCGTGTCAGTTTCAGATTCTTACTTCAGATACTTACAGGGCCATGAGTACTTTTAGAAGTGAAGTTCAACAAAACTGTTTATAAGGCAAAACAGTATAGTTTGATCAAGACTTTTATTTTCAATCACTAAAATTTCCTTTGGAAAATCTCCACCCTCCTTTTGCTTAAGAACGTTTGAAGCAAATTAAAATCAGTCCCACAATGGAAAATGCTGGGCATCCTGTTGTTTGCAAGTAACACTACTTGTTATGCATATAATATAGTCACACAGTTTTTTTCTAGATTAAAATTTAAATGAAATTAATTTATGCAGTTATTTACTTACCAATTAAATCTCAATCTATATTTAGGCAAGTTGTGAAAAAAAAGACCCTGAAATTATAATCACATCAAACTAATTTTGCTTAACAAAGAAATAAATTCTGCTACTCTTTCTCTTTATGTAACCTTTGTCAGTCCCAGAGAGCATATCAAGAAACTAAATAATTGAATGAATTTTGTTATCACTCCCTCTCTCTTAGATGATGGGCCACAGGTCAAACTATCACTGTGTTTAAATGCAGCTCCAAGGATTAACACAATATTCTTGATTGGCAAAACTATCAATCTTCTGCCACATGTAAGCACAGAGGGCAATTAGCAAAATCAATGCCCTAAAAAATTTTATCATTCCTCCCCATGCTTTTTCAGAAACTAACAATTCAGATCTATGCAAGAGATTGTTTCCTGTATACTTGCAGCTTTAGGAGTAAGTAAACTAATACTAATGTTGTAGGCAGCAATAAATACCTATTAACTCCTACAACTAACTTGCAAGCAAAGGGTTACCCTTTTTCAAGTACTTATAATTCTGCCAATGCTTCTAGTAATTCATTATTTAGGCTTCAGAACAGGACTACTTGTCTAGAGGTATTAAAATACTTCCCTGCCAGTAAACATCACAAGCGTCATAGGAGACATATAGTCCAAAATTTGGGAACAAATAAGCATGAGCTGGTTAAGCTGGGACAATATGTTGAGTGTTTTATCACCATCATCCTACTCTGACATATAGGAAGTGTAATGTACTAGATTTTATTGGACTGGGTTCAGGAATAGACTTAGACTTCTATATCAGGAACTATGCAAAGCTGAGGAACCTACCCATGAAGGGTGTATAGGATAAATAGTTTATACCTAAATCCAGTCAGGATCAAGAAACCACTCCTTAATTCATTGTAATGGAACATAAATGCCTTATTAGAGGTTTTAATAATATAATTTGCAATTTTATGTGAAAGCTTTCTCTAAGGAGATGGCAAACTTAGCCTAAATTCCACCCTCAATTTGGCAGGGTAAAAATTTCTCAGGAAAAATGCTGTATCCATCAGGCAGTAAGTCAACACTATCTCACCATGTTCTCTGTCTTTCTCACTGACTATGAACGCTGGATTCCTTCCTGATAGTTACAAATCATCAACCACCATGATGGAACATACTCCTGCCCAACAAGTTATGATCTGCTGGCTACATCAGTTTCTGAAGAAGTATATTTGAACCTCTTAGGTAAAAATAGAAAATGAAGTGAATTCTTACTCTGCAGTTCTTTAACACTCTTTATTCTTTAAAAAAAATATATATATAATTTTCTTCTTCTCTGTTTAAACAAACATGACAGTCATCGTTATATTTTCTGAAGTGTTCTGTCTTACCTAAGTGCATCAGATGTGCTCTAAATGCAATGCCTGGCTTTTGGTTTGGGTCAGATCTAAGTAGGAGTTGCTGTGCTGTACAGTCACGTCTACACTACCACAGATCTAAGCAGAGATATAACTCTAAGAAACTTAAGAAAGACAGGAAGGAACAAAAGAAGGAACAAAGGAAGGAAGGGAAGAAAGAAAGGACGGAAGGAAGGAAGACTGTAGGACTGTTGTTCTCTGAAGGCAATTTCAGTTCTGTAGGTAAAGGGTGTTAGAGGGGAGCACTGATGCTCCTCTGACTTTATGCCTAAGTTTCTGCCACAGATAAGTCCAGAGTGAATCAGAGAATAGTACATCACGCTGCACCATGTGGAATCACATCCTGGGGTCTCGGTCACCCTTCGGATCACTCCCCACCTTTAGCATAAACACAGTTGAATGAATGAGGAATTTCAGTTTTACAAATTAGGTATGTGTGCCTTTCAAATTCAAGATCTTCTCTGGGTTGGTGTAACATAAAAAATGTCATTCAGTAACTATCCTGTTCATAAAGCAAAAGAACAAGTTAAGTTAGCATCCAATAAAAGCATTGCCTTGTGGGGGTTTTTTAGGAAAGCCAAACCAAGTACTACATTCTTTCTCTTTCTAACACCATTAAATATTACCAAGTGCAAAAGGTGTTGGAGGCTGCTAGCTGACAAGGACAATTTTTACGTAACAGTTTTTTTAGAGTAGGCTGAAACTTTCAGGGTGGTGATTTATTACCAAGTCTCTAAGGAAAATTATTTTAGCTTAATAAAGTTAAAAATGTAATAGTGGTCTCAGTGTTAAATTCAGGGACAAGCAAGGAAGGAAGGGAAGGGGTGTTGCCTTCTGTTTAAAAAAAAAGCATTGACTGCACAGAGCTGTCTTTGAAAAACATTGATGAATGCATGGACAGATTATGGGTAAAAATTAGGGGCCAAGTCAACAAAGGAAACTTCATGATTGGTATTTACTACAGGTTACTGAACCAAGGCATTTAACAGGAAACACCATGCCTGTGGACTCTGATCCTACTAGAAGACTTCAATCAGCCTGACATCTGCTGGAAAAGAGTCACAGCAATCTGTAAGTAGTCCAGGAGATTCCTGGAGTGTGTTGAGGATAATTTCTTAAGCAAGATGATAGACCACCCAACCAGAGGAGAAGAGTTGCTAGACTTGTTGCTTACCAACACAGAAGAACTAATTAGAGAGGTCAAGACTGGTGTAAGCCTAGGCTTAAGTGATCATGATCTGGGGAATTCACACTCCTGAGGGATATTGGCCAGGTGAAGACTAGACTCAGGACACTGAATTTTAGGAGAATAAATTTTCAGTTGTTTAAGGAATTAGTGGATGGAACACCCTGGGAAATTGGTCTCAAGGATAAAAGAGATGAACTGAGCTGGCAGCTCTTTAAGAACATTATTCATAGAGTGCAAGAGCTCTTGATTCCCACATGTAAGAAACAGGCAAGGAAGGCAGAAGGCCAGCATGACTTGGTAAGGACCTCCTAATCAGACTAAAATATAAGACAGAAATACATATGCAGAGGAGCAAGGGACATATATTCTGGGAAGAATATAGGGACACTGCCCAAATGTATAGGGATAGGATCAGGAAAGACAGGGCATAATGGGAGTTGAATTTGACAAGGGATACAAAGAAGAATAATAAGGGCTTCTACAGGTACATTGGTCAGAAAATGAAGATTAAAGAAAATGTACCATCCTGATAAACAGTGTAGGAGAACTAGTGACAGCTGACATGGAGAAGGCCGAGGTACTTAACAATTTTATTGCCTCAGTTTTCAGTGGTAACCTCTCTTCCCACGTCTCTCAAGTTCCTGAATATCAAGGCAGGGACTGGGGGAATGAAGTAAGAGAAGATCAGGTTCAAGACCACCTGAGTCCCCTGAACCTATACAAGCCCATGGGGCCTGATGAGATGTATCCCAGAGTCCTAAGGGAGCTGGCTGATGTAGTTGCCAAGCCATGCATTTGAAAAGTCATGACAGCCAGGTGAAGTCCCCAGTGACTGGAAAAAGGAATGGGTAAATACCCTTAAAATGGATAAGAAGGAGGATCCGGGGAACTATCAAGCAGTCAGCCTCATTTCCACGCCTGGTAAAATCATGGAACAAATTCTCCTGGACGTTAATGTAAAGCATATAGAATACAGGCAGGTGATTAGACAGGCTTCACCAAGGAAAAATCATGCCTGACTAATCTAGTGACCTTCTACAATAGAACAACTGCATCAATGGGCAAAGAAAGAGCTACCGGGATATCTTTAAGACCTTTGATACAGACCCTCACAACATTCTTATTTCTAAATTGGAGAAATATTAGTTTGATGGATGAACTTTTAGACAGATAAGGAATTGGCGGCATGAGTGTGTTCAAAGAGTTACAGTCAATGGTTCAATGTCCAGGTAGAAACAGGTAATGAGTGATGTTTCTCCAGGGTCTGTACCGGGTCCAATACTATTTAATATCTTCATCAACGGCATTTATTGGGTGGGATTGAGTGCACCCTCAGCAAGTCTGTGGGTGACACCAGGCTGAGTGCTGCAGCTGATTTGCTTGTTGGAAGGGATACCATCCAGAGGGACCTTGACAGGCTTGAGGAGTGGGCCCATGTGAACCTCATGAAGTTCAACAAGGCCAAGTACAAGGTCCTGCAGCTAGGTCAGGGCAATCCTCAGTATCAGTACAGACTGTGGGATGAATAGGTTGAGAGTAACCTGTGGAGAAGGACTTGGGATACTGGTGGATGAAGAACTGGACTTGAGCTAACAACATGCTCTTGCAGCCCAGAAAGCCAGTCATGTCCTGGTCTGAATAAAATGAAGTGTGGCCAGCATGTCAAGGGAGGTAATTTTCACCTTATACTCTCAGAAGAGTGCCATAGATGAGGTAACACAAAAGGTCACCCAGTAAAAACAGGAAAAAGAAATAGAAAAACAAAGAAACAAATACAAATGGAAAAGAGAAAAAAAAAAAAAAACAAAAATAAAAAAGCAAAAAGAAATAAGAAAAAAGATAAAAAGAAAACAGAAAAAAACAAGGATTATGTTTTCTATTTCTTTTTTTTCTTTTCCTTTCTTTCCTCATCTTGGTAATATGTAAAAAGCCTTAAATGCATCTGGAAACTGTTTTACCTCCAATACCGTCTCAGTTCTCCTTTAGTAAAATAGCTTGTTTCTCTCTGTTTCTGTCTTGAACAGCATGGAAGAGCATAATGAAGTTAGAGCACAGGAATGAATTTGTACTGTCATATGCATTGTTGGTTTGTAGCCTTCTGAAATGGTTTATGTAAAGATTCATTACAATTGATTGGGAAATTTTAATTTTATGCTTTTCAATAGAAACTAAAATCTCTGTATAGCAAAATGTCATCTCTATTAATTGGGGGAAAAAAGCGAAGAAATAAACAAAGCTATGTATCTGCTTCAAACTGATCTAGATTGAAATATTCCATATTTTCACATGAAACTTCTATGTTTGCTTTTGGGTTTGTCATACCCCAGACATTCTATGTCTGCCCCTGCTGACAAAGTGCTTAGTGGAATCAGTGGTTCATGTGTGTCTTACCTTCCTTCTGTCCTAAGGTCCAGTCATCCTGCAGCTGTATTATAGCTACTGTGATATAATGCAGACTTCAGCACCCTGAACTACTGCAGGGCATTAGTGTATCACAGAATTTATGAGTTGGCTGAGGACCATCAGTCATAAAGAAGAATGTGGTTTTGTGGCACTCAAATGACAGCCTAGATCACACCTAAAACTGTGACTCCGCTGAACACTAAATAAAGTCAGATCATTCTAGGATACAGGGGGTTTCAGTTGCATTGAACAGCTGAAACAAAGCATTTTGATTTCAGGACTGTCAGTGTTTCCTTTCAGTGGACACAAAGGAAGGCAAAATAGCTTTGCATGTCTTTGATAGCTGCAAATGTCTCTAGCATTCATACATTTTACAAAGTATATGAAAATTAAAAGTTCTAATGAAAGTCCACCAACTTTGTTATCCACTTGCTATAATATATGTCTAACTACAGCTGATAAAATAAAAAAAGATGCTATGATGGACTTTCAAACAAACTGTATTTTAGAACGAACAGGGCAAAAAAGAGGTGAGAACCCTAGCTATTTAAAAATATGCACTATTTTGAATTCCTTATGAAAATAATTGATATACTTCAAAGCATGTTGAGTAATCAATTTTTTTTTCCTACAGGAAAACATACACCCATCACAGAAATTACCTAATCAGAATTTTTCATCTTCAGTTAAAGATTGTCTTTTAAAGATTATCAGTAACTCAACTGTTGGAATATCTGGGTAAGGTGCAGACTGCACTGCTATTAAATACGAAACAAGTTTCTGTAAAGAAAATAAGGTTATTGGAAACCATTAAGGTAAATAGTTCTACTGATATGAAAGAACTTTAATTTTGTTTAGCATCTTCTTGAAATTGTTCTCAAATACTTCGTATAGATAAATAACAGATCAGAAAATAAACAAGAACAAAAATAAGACATACAGGTCAAGAAAAACAATAGAATGCAAATGAATAAAGGATACAGGGGTTTTTGAGGTTCTTTAAATGTATATCTGCAGATAGAGTACAATAAATCAACATAAGTTGAGTTTGTGAAGAGATGTAATGAAAAGCAAACAAACAAAAAAAAAACCCAAAGCATAAAGAAGGGATAGAACAGGTACATTACTTCTTCCCCAGGTAATTCTAATTTTAACTGCTGAAATAAACTTAACATGTTTGGAGATTTCTTTAGAATTAATAAATTATTTTACTTATTTATTTTAGAGTAAACTGGAATAGATCTAAGAAAAAAAAAATCTTCCATAGCTACATAATGGGTTTTCTTATGTTCCTTGCAAGTAACTGCAGCACGTTTGGGGATTTTTTTTGCAGAAAATACCCCAACACCAATTTCAGGCCAGGCAACTCAGGGACTTATTCACTTTTATTTGAGTGGGATGGGCCAGCTGTAGCAACAGGGGGGAGAAAAGATTAGTTCCACTGCTGTGGTTACAGCAAGCATGAAAATATTTTGTTATGAAAAATATTTTTAATGAAAATGTATAAGCTAATCAAATAGTAACAAGGCCAACTATTAAAGCAAATTCATAAGTCATATCTATCAATGTCATAGTAACCTAAAATGCATAAAAAAATCAGGAGTTACCCACCCTATCACTGTAAGTAAACAAGCAGACCACAACATTCTAGTTTGCTGCAGTGCCATCAGCCACAAAGGAGAGATCCAAAAGGTAACAGATAGAATCACAGAATCGTTTAGGTTGGAAAAGACCTTTAAGATCATCAAGTCCAACCATTAACCTAACCCTGCCATCCCATCACTAAACCATGTCCCTAAGCACCTTGTCTACCCATCTTTTAAATACCTCCAGGGATGGGGACTCAACCACTTCCCTGGGCAGCCTGTTCCAATGCTTGATAACACTTTCAGTTAAAAAATTTTCTTTTCCTTTAAGAAAAAAATCTTTCCTAATATCCAATCTAAACCATCCCTGGCACAACTTCAGACCATGTCCTCTCATTCTGTCACTTGTTACTTGGGAGAAGAGACCAACACCCACCTTGTTACAGCCTCCTTTCAGGTAGTTGTAGAGTGCGATAAGGTCTCCCCTCAGCCTCCTTTTCTCCAGGCTAAACAACCCCAGTTCCCTCAGCCGCTCCTCATAAGACTCATTCTTTAGGTCCATTACCAGCTTCATTGCTCTTTTCTGCACATGCTGAAGCACCTCAAGATCTTTCTTGTAGTGAGGGGCCCAAAACTGAAAACAGTATTCAAGGTGCAGTCTCACCAGTGCCAAGTACACCGTCACGATCACTTCCCTACTCCTCCTGGCCACACTATTCCTGATATAAGATAGGATGTTATTGGACTTCTTGGCCACCTGGGCACACTGTTGGCTCATATTCAGCTGTCTGTTGACCAACACCGGCAGGTCCTTTTCTGCCTGTAATATTGCATGGGGTTGTTGTGACCCAAGTGCAGGACCCAGTACTTGGCCTTATTGAATCTTATTGTTGAATCTTGACTTGAATCTTATTCAGATGACCTCAGCCCATAAACTCAGCCTGTCCTCAACCCTCTGTAGAGACTTTCTGCCCTAAAATAGATCAACACTCCCACACAGGTTGGTGTTGTCTGCAAACTGAGGGAGCACTCGATCCCCTCATTCAGGTCATTGATAAAGATATTAAACAGAACTGGCCCTAGTGCTGAGCCCTGAGAAATACTACTCATGACTGGTTGCCAGCTGGATTTAAATCCTTTCACCACAACTTTTTGGGCCTGGTCAGCCAGCCATTTATTTTGTCCAGCGAAGCATACGCCCAACCAAGACATGAGCAGCCAATTTCTCCAGAATGCTGTCAGAAACAATGTCAAAGACTTTACTACAGTCCAGGTAAAGAACATCCACAGCCTTTCCCTCATCCACTAAGCCATAGAAAGAGATCAGGTTACAAGCAGAACCTGCCTTTTATAAACCCATGCTAACTGGACCTGATCACCTGCTTGTCTTGTGTATGCCATGTGATGGCACTCAAAATTATAACCCTCCCTGGCACCAAGGTCAGTCTGACAGGCCTGTAGTTGCCCGGGTCCTCCTTCCAGCCCTTCTTCTAGACAGTCATCACATTTGCTAACTGGGACCTCCCTGGTTAACCAGGATTGCTGATAAAGGACTGAAAGTGGGCACTTCCACCAAGTTCTTCAGTAGCTTTGGGTGGATCCCATCTGGCCCCACAGACTTGTGAGTATTTAAGTGGTGTAGCAGGTTGCTAAGCCTTTCTTCTTGGATTATTATTATCATTCTGCTCCCTGACCTTGTCTTCTAGCTTAGGGGGCTGGGTACTCCAAGAACCATTTGTCTTACTGTTGAAGACTGAGGAAAAGAAGGTATTAAGTACATCAGCCTTTTCCTTATCCTTTGTCACTATGTTTCCCCCCACATTCAATAAAGGGTGGACATTCTCCTTAGCCCTCCATTTATTGTTAATGTATTTATAGACATTTTTTATTTTTTTTTACTGCTGTAGCCAGATTAAGTTCTAGCTGGGCTTTGAACTTTCTAATTTTCTCCCTGTATAACCTTACGACATCTTTGTAGTCCTCCTAAGATGCCTGTCACTTCTTCCAAAGGTCATAAACTCTGTTTCCTGAGTTTCAGCCAACTCTCTCTGTTCATCCAGCCTGGTCTTCTTCCCTGACAGCTCATCTTTTGGCATATAGGGATGGCCTGCTCCTGCCCCCATGAGAACAAGGGCTAGCAATTGTGAGACTGTTTTCAGGCACTTCCATGGTTTCACATCAACAATCCTTGCTTGTTTGCTGTCGCATGGATCTCCATTTCCTACCTCCACTGGGATGGCAGACCCTCAAACATTAGCATGCAGCCCCCAGGGCTTATCTCTGATCTGTGATCAAATCTTATTTTACTTCTGTACACAAATTGCTCTGCTTGAGACAATGAGATTTATGAAGGATGTTATGGAATAAAACCTTTTTACATCCAGAATTAGAAAACAATTGTTAATACTTCATGACCAAATGCTCAAACTCAGAGGTCAGTTAATGACTGAAATTTATGTAGAAATTTAATAATCTCACTTTGTATTAAAAATAAAAATGCTGCAGCTTGCTTTCTTTTTTTACAATGCACACAATTTTTGCATTTCTGAACACTGTTATAAAAAACAATTATTCATTAAAAGTTAAGAACAAAAAATACATATTTTTATCTACTTACTTAGGTGAAGTAATATTTCTGGGTTTACACATCAAGATGAATCTATTTCTCAGGATGGAATTTACTTGTGCCAGGTTACAATCTAATATAATTTTTTTTCTTAAAAACCACCTCAAACCGAACAAACCAAAAAAATTTTTGCTGTTCTGTCTGTATTTTTCTCAATATTCAGATATCTATACATTCTTATATCATTGTGTCACTTCTATTTCAATACTAGTTGAAAATCGCTGTAAACCCTGTGTTTCTTCTTCTTATGAAATTTGACAGAAGAAACCTGAGTGAGATTAATAGCAAAAAAAATTAAAACAAAAGCCTTGTGAGTCCATTTTGCTAAATTACTATATGTTCTGTGCATTTTTTGGTGAGAAAAATAAAATCCCAAAGTCAAGAATAGCAAAGCAATGGCATACATAACATTATAACCACCTTGGTACATTTCCTAGAAAAGAATCATGGCTCCAAAGTCCTTTATTGTCTCAGACTTTCTGCTGTTTCTTCCATCCCTTATTTCTGATAGGGTTTGGAGCTTCTTCTAACTGCTTGTTCTATAAATTCCCTGTGTTGGAATCACTATCAAACTTCTGAATAAGAAATACTGAGGTACTCTAGGATGTGCTGGAAAAATCCATTGAATTTGGCAAGTCCTAATTCTAATATATGACAATTATGCTTAACAAAGTAGAATAATTTCATGTAATAAATTTTCTAATGCTTTATCCAGTCAGACTTTAGTAGTTTCTGCTATTCTGTTACAAAAATATTCAATGGATTAATATATTTAACTATCAAAAAAGTGTTTCCTAATACTCAGCTTAAATATTTTCATTCTCCAACTGCTCCAAAACTATTAATCTCCCTCTGGTGCTTACAGTACACCTTGACTGCTATTAAGATTTGTAACTGTCTCTCCCTTATTCTCATATCCAATTTATACATATTTATCCTTCTTAAATTCTTCCTCTATGCCAGTTTCTCCATCCCCATGATATTTTTATGCTGTTTGCTGAACTTCTTAGAGTTTAATAATCTCTTTCTTATAATGAGATGTCTAGGGTTGACGAGATTTCCAGCAGTCAAAACAGAGCTATACAAAAAAGAACTCTTAGTGCATTTTTCTAGCTTTTGATGTACTGTTTGTGACTATCACATACCCAAATTATCTAACAAGCACCTAAAAAATTGTCTAAAATATCAAAATAGTTCCTAACAGAATATTCATTTAATCCAGAGTCATTTTAAAAACATCTTGTCTTGCAGAAGAGCCAAAGCAGACAAAGTTTGATTTATCCTGGTAGTAGTCATACATGAATAGTAAAGACATGAAACTTAAAATTGACTGGTTAATTCAAGCTAGTGCTCTGTGTATCTGCTACAGAGGACTCACCATACACTTACATCCCATCATGTTGTAACTGTACCTAAAGAGACCTAACACATAGTAAAATCTCTGCAGATGGAGCGAATGCTATTACTTCTCTCAAGTTCATTACTTCATTTTGGACAATTTTCTGGCATTTAGTTTGCTATTCCTTCTCCTGGCAGTCAATGCAACGCTAAGTAGGAAGAATCATCTCATCCTAAAAAAATTAAGCACCCATTAAATTTTAGCCAGAGAAAATCATGCTTGTTCTAGAAATTATGCTGTCATAAGCTTTCTCAGCCATGGCTTAACTCCTCTCTTCATGATATAAATCTGCTTTCAGGTAGAAACTAAACAATGATTATCAGAAATATAAAAAACAGTGGCTAGTAAAATCAGTTATATTATGCTGTTTGATTAAGTAAGGTCCAATGAAACTAGCCTTTGAACTGCTGATGAAGACATTCTTCTGTTTAGATCAGGAGCTATAGCCTCAAACCTTTACTTTGTAGTGACAGAACTTCAGATGGTACTAAGGAAACTTATTCTGCTATTGTCTGTGTTGATATCTAGTTAAATACCCTTCAGAAGATTGTATTTTGGTATGCATGTACAGAAGATAATTTATCTACCCAATGTTTTCCATCTTTATAGATTAATTCATTCCCGCTTGTATTTGCATTTTTACACCTTTGTTAGCTCTATAGATTTGGGTAGGAGAACACATCTACAAAAGTTGAGAAGACAACCAAAAAGAAATAAAAATGGAAAATAAGAATTAAAAGATCCACCACTATCTTTATCAAACATATTTTTAAAAAAAATATTTTATCCCAAAGTAATTTGGGCTTTTAAAATTATTTTTGTTATACAGTTGTTATTGGAAAGATGCTCTAAAAGTGTCATCTTCTGGGCTGTTTGAAGTTTTCTAGAGGTATCCATCAGAGCAAACATTGTCTCTGAGCTTTTCAGTTCTTCTTTCTTCTTATTATCTTGCCTCCTCCTTCCTATCCTTGACACATCATCAGCAAAGCACGGGTATCACCCATTTGTCTGGTTTTAGTACACAGAACAATCCATATGTTAGTTTTGGTTTTAAGAATGACCCTTTTTCCCTCAGGTCATCCTTCTTTAACTGAACATAACACAATGTATTTAGAATATCCTAAATTAAGTTTTATCAAGAGTGCTTTTTCATTATTGATATTATTGTCCTGATAATGAAGAGAACTCAATACCTTGTAACATTAGTCACCTTTAATTACAAATTTGATTTTGATAAGATTGAGTTCAAGGTATACCAAATGCACAATTTTGCATTTTAAATTTTTTTTTTTTTTTTTTTTTTTTTTTTTAGTGAGTGCTGTCAGTCATTCAGGGTTGAATCTGGAATTTTGGGGACAAATGGGGATAAATATTTTTTAGGTATAAAAATCAGGACATAATATTTATTTCTGGTTTTGAAAACAGAATTTCAACTTAAGTCTTTTGGAGTAGAAGACTAATTAATGAAATGTGTTGCATTTCTTAATAATCTGTTCAAAATATGTTAATTAGCCAGAACAACCTATAAACAACCTAAAACATCATAGCCCCAGAATGATTCCAGATCATTCGGATCCTCTTCTTCCAGCCAAGAGCAATGACTGTAAACAAAACAAATCCTGCTTTACCAGGACTACCTTTGAGTGCCCCAGAAAAATCTTTTTAAAGAAATGAAAATGTAATTTCCAATTACAATTTCTAAGGTTGGATACTGCTTCATGTTACAAACGATGTATGTACAAGTCTTTTATTAGACATTTAATATAGCTGAAGCCTACTGTTCCATCTGATCATTACCAGTTAAATAAAGGATGTTAATGTTAAGACATGACTACTTAATTAGCATCATCTACTTCATGATGAGATGCCAGCCTACCAGCAGCAAATGAGTTGTGAAGATGATATTCAAATAAAACAATTAGGTTGTCTCATAAAGCTTTGGGGCTGGCATTTAAGCAGGTTCTCAGGATCTTAAAAAGCTCTGAAGACATAGTCAGAGCACACACAGTGTGATTTAGCCATGAGATGTACTGAACCAAAACTGTCTTGTGAAACTTGTTGGGGAATTTTTATGGTATTCCTAAAGGCAAATTAAACACACGTTTGTGCTTAAATATTAAAGAAAAAATTAATGAACAATGCATTGTGCAGAATCTTACTGCAATACATGGTTCAACATGGAGTCTGCAAAGATGTGTCACAAGCAGTTTCCTTACATACACTTGCAGCAGTTTCCTTACATACACTTGCAGCAGCACCAATCCCAATAGCAGCTGTATGGGGCACCTCAGCCCAGCTGTGGGTCCATCCTTCAGCCCAGGTCTGCTGCCCAGAAATGGTCCCTGATCTGTGGCCCCTGGGTGCTCCTGTTTCAGGATGGCTACAAGACAATGCTGAGGCTGTTTCTTATCTCACCACCAAGGGAAACTTCACTCCCTCCAAGGAGTCTGTTCTGTGTCTAGAATTCCTGCTTCCAGCCGGTTTAACCCTTTCTTGTAGCTGGGCCTTCTTGCCCTCTGTGCCAGATCATTCCAAGGTCACCAATTACCACTGCTGAGCAATAACAGTTAGAATTTTCCCCTCAAAATTCTTGGAGAGTGCTGTGTTACAAAGTGTTTAATACACATTACATTTTACAGAAAAATAACTCTGACAAATAAGGAGTCCAGAGTTTGGTGATTTTTCAAGAGCTTACATGCACAATTCACAGAAGCTGAAGAATCTCAGGATAAATACTTTTTAAAAATATTTACCTGACTTTGAAAAATCTCTCAGTAGCACAAGCAGCTATGAATTTTTGGAAACTATCTGTTTACCTAAGGTATGAATGGCAGAAAGAAACACCACACCTCGTTATAGCACCATTCATCACAACAGAAAAATGGCAAAGGAACCTGCAGAGCTCTAGTACAACTCGACATAAACCAGGGATACTACGTTCATTAAAGGTATTAAAATTTGATGCAATCTGTCATCTTTTATTACAAAACCTGTACTATTAACCTTTTGGTAGAATCAAAAACATTTAAACTAAATCAAAATATAACCTAGGTACCATATTTATTGAGATAGTCTGCGGTGTCTGCTTGCAAGGAAGTCTCTCAGGATGCCACCATATCTTAAATCTTCACATCTCAGGTTCCTTTTTCTTCTGTGTCCCTAAATTTAGTGAAAAAAAGCAATCATAAATTGTATGAAAAAGAGCATGTTGGCACCACTCTGAGTGATCTTTCCTTTGGACAATGAAACACCCAACCCCACCCAACCCAACACATTTCAACTCAGTGCAGTTAAGCTTGGAAGTTTGCATTAAAAGGTAGTAGAATGTCTCATCCTGCAATAAACTTTCATTAGGATTAAAATGCTTTCCCAGGATATTTTTCTTTTTCTTCAGCCCCTCAGAGTCATTGATACTAGATTTCAAAGTGATGGAAAATTATCTTGAGGAAGGTTCCCATATAGGGCAGGATTTCCAAGGTATGGGTCCAACTACTGGGTATGTGCCCATTATAAAAGAATGGCAGAAGGTTACAACATGAGAAGACTGAGGGATTCGTCTCTAAATAGCACTACAATTACAGCCTTCCTAATGTCCTGCATTTTAAAAAATTGTAACTAATGATGGTATTACTATTGTAAAATACTATCTTTCAAAACAGTATGAAAGCAACATACGGGTGGCATCAACAAAATACTAAGTGTCTTTTTATTCATATGCCTTGCAGTGCAATTATATTACTAAATTTCTTCCATCTTCCATTTATACATTTTCTAGTATTGTGTATAATATATTCAATACCCTGACGAATTGTGTTGCGTTGCTGGAACATGTCCAGAGGAGAGCAACAAAGCTCCTGAGGGGTCTGGAGCACAAGGTTTATGAGGAGCAGCTGAGGGAACTGAGATTGTTCAACCTAAAGAAGAGGAGGCTCGGTGTAGATCTTATTGCTCTCTACAACTATCTGAAAGGCAGTAAGGTGGGTGTTGTTCTGTTCTCCCTGGTCATGGGCAATAGGATGAGGGGAAATGGCCTCAAGTTGCATCATGGGAGGTTTAAATTGGACGTTAGGAAAATTATTTTCACTGAAAGGGTTGTTAAGCATTGGAACAGGCTGCCCAGGGAAGTGGTTGAATCCCCATCCCTGGAGGTATTTAAAAGATGGGTAGACGAGGTGCTTAGGGTCATGTTTTAGTGGTGGGTTGGCAGGGTTAGGTTAACGGTTGGACTTGATGATCTTAAAGGTCTTTTCCAACCTAAAAGATTCTATGATTCTGTGATAACAGTTCATTGATGAGGCAAATATATATATATATAATATAGCATTTTTCTAACTGACAAAGAAAGGGGGAAGAGGGGGACAAATCAGTGAAATAAATGAAATGTTATTTTGAGTTCTGGGTAAGTCATGTTGTACACTATCTTGGAAATAAAGAAAAACAAAAACCAACTAAATAAGGTGTAACTGTGTAAGCTTGTATAGCGTTACTTCCCAGTATTTATCTGTCTGCATATGAAAATAATGACATGAATAGCAGCAGCTGTTCTTGATGTTCTTGAGTGGAAGGTGACGTATTTCATATCCTGCCTCCACAACCAAATAACCCACACAGTCAAGAGCTAGGATGCCATAGACAAGACCATGAGTATTTATTTGTGAAGAGGCAATGAAACAGCTCCAAATGTGATTCTTCAAAAATAATTTTTCGACACTGCATGTAGTAGTGTTCTGGATTTCAGACTGTCTATACTGCCTCAGTATTGTCTGAGTCATTTTTTTTAATATTGTCACATTGTCGTGGTTTAACTCCGGCTGGCAACTAAGCACCACACAGCCGCTTGCTCACTCTCCCCACAATGGGACAGGGGAGAGAATCAGAGGAGCAAGAGTGAGAAAACTCGTGAGTTGAGAAAAAGACAGTTTTATAGATAAAGCAAAAGACACGCACACAAGCAAAACAAAGCAAGGAATTCATTCACCACTTCCCACCAGCAGGCAGGGGCTCATCCATCCCCAGGAAAGCAGGGTTCCATCACACGTAATGGTTACTTGGGAAGACAGTTGCCATCACTCCGAGCGTCCCCCTTTCTTACTTCTTCCCCCAGCTTATATACTGAGCATGATGTCATATGATATGGAATAGCCCTTTGGTCAGTTTGGGTCAGCTGTCCTGGCTGTGTCCCCTCTCAGCTTCTCATGCACCTGGCAGAGCTGAGATCTGAGAAGTCCTTGGTCAGTCTAAGCACTACCCAGCAAAAACCAAAACATCAGTGTGTTACCAATATTCTTCTCATACTAAATCCAAAACACAGCACTATACCAGACACCAGGAAGAAAATTAACTCTATCCCAGCAGAAACCAGGACATGCATAAATAAATAATTAAAAAAACCCCCAACTTGACTTGAGCATTTCATAAGCATTTCAGAAAGTGTTCAGTTGGAAAAAGCAGCATGAATTCTGCTTGAATATGTTACTAGTGACTTTTACTCTTTTAGTTGTCTGGCCGTAATTGTATGAATACTATCATATGTACATTTACTAAGGTACTCATCTGTACAGGCTCTACAGTCTGGGGCCCGAAAACACACAATTATTATTATGTAGGTAAGAACTAATTTCAAGATTATTTTACAAAGTGGTGCTGATTATTTTACAGCACTCCCATTATAAGTTTCTGCAGACCACTTCTGCTTTGTATTTTCTTTCGAAGCATTGGCCACCAAAGTTATATAACTGTAGCTATCCATTGGGTAAAAATCCCCAATGTTATCCAGATTATTTTGGGAAGATTCAAAATTAGTTCAGTGAGTCTGAATTTTGTATAGCCATTGCTTGCATATTTTCATCTACCTAGTTTTATTCTAACTGCTGCAACCTAATTGATTCATTTATTAAAATTAGCCTAGTAATGGATGGCTTATTTTGAATAAGAGTTCTGCAATGATTGCAAATAATCAGTCCAGGTTGCTTCTGAATTCTTTGCTCTGTGACCAGAGATCTGCAAGGTAAACAGTGAATATCTGTTAACGTAGGTTTAAGTTGGACATTTGATACCTAGAGAAAAATAAGCAGGAAGGTGAATGAAGCAGTGGATACATTTCTGAGGAATGAAGTCAGTAGATTGCAAGTGACAGGTTCAATTACTGGTCTGTGGACCAGTGACACATCTGCCTTAAACTCTGAGAAATGGGCAGTGGAAAAGGGATGAATAGCTCTTAAGATTTGGAGAAAATATGTAACCACTCAGGCAGAAAATTAGCAATTACATTTCGTGCCATCAGTAATAAGTATTTCAACAAAGATCTTAGGTTAACATCAGACCGTGTGACAGTATATCAACCATTACACCTGTGTTCAATCAGCAACCACATCCCTCAATGTGATACTGAGCTGCTTAGTTCAAATGTGGCTTGTTCAGTGATAAGTAAGATGGCTGACATCTGTTACAAAAGTATTCAAAAGCAATTTATTTCATAGTCTTGATGCTGACTGTTGAAAAATGTTATTTTATTTTTTTTAAATTTATACATTGACTATTTATGTCTTCATGCTTTTGTTCTGAAACCCTATCCCTTTCCTCTCCAAACACACACACTGTCATATATGTCCCTCATAAACTACTACAAATGGATAACCATGTTATATATGCAATCAATATATTTACTGGTAATAACAGCACAAGTGGTAAATCACATTACTGAATTCAGAAAAATGGAACTCTAGGCACTTCTGCCTTAATATGGAATCTAAAGTCATAATATGGAACCTAAATACATTACCGTTATTATGCCATGAAAGAATAAAAATTAGTGTGAAAAGCCAGATTAATGAATATATGATGAATATAAAATAACACATTAAAATGACAGCTTTATAAATACTAAAAATATACCTCTGTTTCCACTTTCTAAGGTACACGTTCTTGAAGACATCTTCAAAAGTGCTGAGAATGTTTTCATGAGTCTGTGAAAAAAAAAATCCTACTGATACAGCTAAGGACACAAATAGACTGTCTATACTGGCTAGTTTTTGAACATTGTTTATTTGGAGGTTATTTGTTTGTTTGTTTTAATTCCCACTCAGCATACCTATATTCCTGTCAGAAGTGAGACTGCAGCTTCTGTCAACAGACCTGGATAGCTCTAAAAAAATTTGTTACTACACCCATAACTCAGAGGTCATTCCAAATTGTGTATTTGTCTATGGGGCTGTGAACAATATTCAGGCATGCTTAGCTCCACGCCATTACAGATTCACTGACAACAACCTTGCATTAAAGGATCATTTAAGCATGTGTTGCAGACATACTTTCAGTATATTGCTTTCGGAACAGATCTCAGTTCTGCATGAACTGGGGGATCACAAAAAGGAAAAAAAATAACGGAAACCAAAAACCAAAAAACCATAAGCAAGTGAAATGTACAGAACACATTTATTTCACAGAAAGGTGTGAGACAGTCTGATCAGCAATCTTAATATTGATATCAACAATGCCAATATTTATGTTGCCTCTAGCTCCACAGTAGATGTTTTTAGACACACCATATTCCTTTAACTTTGAGGAGAAATAAAAATTCTGGGTATTCTTTTCCTGTTCAGGCCTAGCAGATAAAATTAAATTACATGTGGGACGTTCTTTCATCTGATTGCACATACTCCTGCTGTCATCATGCATATTAAGGCACAAACCAACAAAAATAACAAAATCATCTCTTTGTTCCTATAGCTATCTGGAACAAAAATGCGGTCATAAATTCCCTCAAAGAGCTGAGTATGATTTGATAAATACAACCAGGACTTACCTCTGTAAAAGATGTCTGTTTTTTTCCTTTTTTTTAAATTTGGTCTTATATCTATTAGCCTGTCTCTATTTTTCTTTGCCAGTACTGCATTGACTGATCCTCTGAGAAGAAAGTTGCTTACATGAAAATTGTGATTCGTATAATAAATAACAATTTTATACATTTGTATGGAAGAAAAAAAGGAATTGTTTTTTGAACCAGCTAGAGAGTGCAATCACAGTAGGAAAAGAATTTTGGAAAGAAAGGTTTAGTTTTTAATATTCAGTATCTTTCCAGCACTGTATTGAATTAAAATTACATTTAAATTAAAATGCAGGAATACAAAATAACAACAGCTGTGATGCTTGAAAAAATTTTAGGGATGGAGTTTTTCTAAGCTTGCCTTATTCTCCTTTCAGCTTCAGCTTCATTTTGTAAATATCAAAATGTTTTTTCAGTACCTCAATTTGTACTATATAACAGCTGCAAGACAAATCCCTGTTAGAAAAAGCAAAAGGTTGATGTCTACCAACACTAAGAGAAGCTCTGTAAGAGGTGGGAACCGGTGGTCATGTTGGCTGCCTGGTTCACAAACCACCGGGACATTAGCTTTGAAGTTCCTCTACCTGATGATAACTGCCTGCAGGACATATGTCACACAGAAATTGTCTCTGAGGACGTGTATTTTTGCCTGCTGCCTTGTTGATTTTGCCCTGTTCTTTGCTACATGCCTGTATGCTGGGAAGTTGAAGATGAGGGAGCACAGTATCTCAACAGTTTTATAGGCTTTATTCCTGTCCAGGAGTAACTGGCAGCTACAAAAATTTACTTTATTTTTCTACTACTTCAGCAGCTCAAAAGGAGTGGGACCACAGCTGATGATGTCACTCACTGTTTCATACAAAAGCTTTCTTTGTAGATAGTCACTTGTTTGGGGCTTTTTGCTAGGTATGATTGATCAAAGGCTCCTTCTTGCTCTGCCCAGGAACCTGGGAAAGTAAATCGCATTCCTTAGTTGCTCCCAATGTGCAAAATTCCTTGATTTATGAATAATAAATCCAAGAGTTTAAACCAAACAGAACTTCATACTGAGGAGAAAGTCACAATAAAGAGAAATGCAATATAACCTTCAGAAAAGTGAATTTCAAGTCAGGCTATAAGGTTTAGAGGTCATTTGCTCTTCCAAACAGTCCTCTTATTGGGAGATGTAAATGAAGTCATTCCAGACTTCCTTTCCTTTTTATCCATTCTTACTGTTGTTTGTCAAGGTTAGAAGAAATCAAACTTTAGGCTTTCACATTTCTTTCTAGACACCTATTGTAACCTACTGCTACAGTTTACTACTGCGTAAGACTTTTGAAAAAACTGGTTGTTCCATTCCTCAAATGTATCTCACTAGACTTAGTGAGACTTATCAAAAAGGAGACACTTCCGATTAAAAACTTTTAACTTTTTTTTACTTCCTTACTGAAGAAGCATTATGTGAAGCCTGATCTTGAATTACATAGCATTTCAAGAAAACACTTAAAGAACTACATATCAAACCGATTTTTAGTTCCCTTTGCTGACCATCAGGGGCTGGAAAAGCTGCCTCATTGGTCTGTAAATCCCAGCAGCTCTTAACCTCAGGCCAAAAATTAGAAGGGTAAATAGAAAACAGTAGAAAACAATTAAAATCCTCATATAGTCCAAAGCTTTGTCTGTTATGTGCAAAAGATTTTGGTAGTGTAATGACATACACATTATGTAGGTCAGCACCCAGTTACGAGGAAAATGCCGGTAGGTTGCACCATATCCTTCCTGTATAAACACAGTCCTCTCAAAAGCCTCAGCAATGTTCTCTGGTAAACTGAGTTGGTGCCACAGTCACCTGGTTTCTACTGTGTGCCAACCTACATTTCCCATTCCAGCCCTTTTCAGGGCATCACCTTACACTCTGAGTGGCCTGAATGTGTTTGCAGGGCATGTATTCTTCCATTCTCCTATGTAACTTCTTCATACTACATATTTTAACTCAATTTCAACTCATCTCAAAGCAGTTTCTCTAATGTAGTAAACTTTTTTTAAAGCATAAGGGCACTTCTGTCTGAAATTTTTCCCAATTAGTCAGATGATCGTTCCACTCTCATTCTTACCATTCAGAACTGTGGTAGTAACACTTTTAAATGTAGATAAAACCTAGCTTGTGTACAGCCAGATAATAATTCCTCACTGGCTTGACTGAACATGATTTACCATTTTTGAACATGTCACCTAGTATAACACATCTGTCCCTTTATCTATCCACTGTTAAACAAAATTAAGGGCTTCCTCTGGCATTTCTACAGAGGTCAGTTAGTATGGGATTGTGAACCAGCAGTAAGTAACCTGTAGGCCTACAAAATGTTTTGCTAAGATGTGTAAAATGTCTAAATAATGAATGATAATGGAGGTTAAGGGCAGAAATAATGTAACTGATGCAGTGAACCAGAATTCCACTTCAGCACATGAAGATACAACTAAAAATGACAATATAGAAATATCTTCAGATTTGTACAAGCATGAACAACCATTTAACTGTATTGTAATATAGGTAAGAGATCTGAATCTGTAATGTATCTGCAGCTTCTCTCAAAATGTTATTCTCCCATATGACTATATCAATGCATTGTTTTCTTCTGTGTTATTTTGTTCTCTGGAAACAAAGTTGACAGTTGTAAAATATGCAGGCTAATAATATAAGATACATTGCAATAAAGTATGTTGTTTAACCTGCTTTTCTTTAACTTAAGTTTTTATTAGCTAAAATTATGGGACATGTTCTGTTCAGAAGAACTTTGTCTGCAAAACCAGTTTAGTTCCACTGCATGAGGACTGGAGGGTCCTCATAAGGGTCACACAGAGAACCATGGTTTCTGAGTTGTGTGCAAGTGTTCTCAATAAGGGCTGACCAGCTGACAAGATGTGATGGGAGAGAATGAACTAACAAGGAATTGAATGGACAACTTTTCTTTACTCATCATTGAAAAATGTAAAAAACCACATTAAGTCTCCTCAGTACAACTATAACTGTAGATTAAACTAGGGAGACGTCCCAGAGCTGGACATCCACATATCTTTTTTATTGTGTGTAGTTTTTCCTGATAAGTGGCTTAAAACGTCATCCTAAGAAATTCACAGGACTCTGCTACATATCTTGGCAACTACATACATGTTATATATTTTCAATTTCTTATAACTTTAATTTGTAAACATCACCAAGAACCTCTTCCTTAATGATGAGCATGTATACAATCCTGAAAAAGTTTATGTGACGTGACTCCCATGAGTAGCTTCATTGATTATGCCTA
Source organism: Gorsachius goisagi (assembly GCA_018403395.1). NCBI lineage: Eukaryota > Metazoa > Chordata > Aves > Pelecaniformes > Ardeidae > Gorsachius > Gorsachius goisagi. The sequence continues at coordinate 6,088 of BOSO01029863.1, read as the reverse complement.
TTCTGTACATTAATTGTAGGATCTGGTGTCACCCGGCATGCCAGGATACTGCTGAAAACTGCAACTTGCCTGCATAGTGTAAGCACCAAAATCCAAAGCTCTGTATGAAAGACCTTTGAATGTCTTTTAGGAAAAATTCCTGGTTATTTTTTTTTACCTAATGAAGGTTTCTTGATACACTTGAAAGGGCAGAAGAAAAAGCTGGGGAATTAATTGTTAGATATGGAGTGTCAATGCATGTACACAGAATTAAGCTTTTCCTATAATTATCTGTTGCACAATCCCAGTCCCAAGAGAATTAGAGAGGCTAAATAGTACAGGTGGATTGAAAATTTCCCTCAAGCCTCTCCCTATGCTGGAGCATAGATGTTGCTTTTAAAACAAGAATTGGTGCTACCTATGCATCTAAGCCTTGGCAGATGCCCAAATCCTTTTAAGTGTAAGTAGCTTATCTTGGTACCTGTATCATGTGTAATCTGTTTTGAATCACAAGAATGACAGTTAATTTCTTGTCATTTATATTTCTGTTGCATATTTCTATGGAATTCCCAGTCAGTTCTAAGTGTTACATTATTTTCGGTAATGAAAATGTTTAACTTTATAACCTACTATTTGTAAGCATGTATGAGAATACACATTTTACTTTAAAAGGGAACAGGTATTTGTCTCCCACAACATTTCCCATGCTTAGTTTAAAGCCACAGATTTTCATGCTTTTATCATGGTATTTGTTCTTTTCTCCTTAAGAAATCATGTCTCATGAATCCATTTATATCATTATTTCAATCAGTCATGTTCCCTGATTACATAGGCAGTGCTTTCTTTCACATTTTGCATTAAGTAGTTGTTAGTTCTCTAATTTTACTCTGTTCTTAATTTTGGCTTTTATCCAGGAAGGCACTTAAACATGGGCTTATTTGCCTACCTTCAATCAAACTAGTTATGCACTAAAAGTCAGATTGTATATAAGTTCCTTGCTGGAACAGGACTTTCTAGTTATAAAGCTTCATTTCTGAGCCTGCTACAATTATGAATAATTTATCTTTTTTAATTTACCATTCACTTCTGGGACTCTAGAAATGTAAAATACTTCATAGACTCCTGTCTATCTGAGAATAAGCACAGGTTGCTGCTTCTTTTATATAAAACATAAATCTGTTGGCTAGACAAAACAAATACAACGTGTCATTTTCCTTGAATTATATAATAAAGGCATAAATAAATGAAAGGAAACCTTTTGCTTTGATCAAAGCAGCTCAAGAGACTAGAAACAGCCAAGCGTAGATTTGAGTATGACACATGATGTACTGACAGCAATTCATTACCATCTCAATAGCATCTTTGTTACCATCTTGGCTGTTTGGCACAAATGTAAAGAGATCTGATGGCCTTTATCCAATATATAGAAGACATGTCAACATCAAAAATCTACCAGTACAACTGAAACCAATTGTCCTATAAATTGGTCATTTCAGGAGACAGTCCAAGAGCTTAGCGTTTCCATTTTCTATTAATACTATTTTTGAATGTAGTCAGAGCTTCTAAATGGAGCCAAAACACAGAAGGAAGGCAAACAGCAGTAGACAATATTTACTTGTTCAATCTCCAATCAGAAATTCATTGAGGCTATTTCTAAAATTACACATCTGAATTTATCTTTGATTGAAAAAACAAAAACATCATATTTTTCTCATTAAAAGAAGTGATATGCATTACCCTTAGGAAACTGTAAATAATGCAACTTACATGGAGTTAGATTCTAAAGAAATGTTTTAGATAATCACATTCTAAGAGTTTCATCAATTTCTTAAAAAAAAGTAAATGCTACATTTAAATATTTAGCCTTTCTTTTATAGATATAAAATAAGCAAGAGTCATTAAAGAATCTGATGCTCTTTTTAGGTTTCAAGGTTGTGCTGAAAGAACTTTTTGTGGGAAAAGTGCACCCAACATAAGCGTTGCCTTCCCAGAGATCATGATGGGCAACTGCCATTCTAAAAGATCAGGTATATAATCCCTCATTACTTTGTTTGTATAGTTCAAGGTCTAAATGAAATCCAGTAAAAACTAATGCAGACCTCTACAGAACGTTTCAGATATGATGGTGTGGTCTCCTCAGAGTGCCATATCTGAATAAGGACGATCAAGGCCCTGGCCCTAAAACCAGATAAGTTTACTCCCAGGACTTCTATTATTTTAGTTGAACTTCAGGGGAGACTCACTGTCCGTCCATATTGCTAGCTCACAGGAACATTCACAGGGAGAGCAGATTCAGAGAGATCTAACTGGTAACCATGAGAACAATTAATTATCTGTTTTGTCTCACCCTTTGTAAAATTCCCAAATGGGTAACCAATCGTGTCCTCTAAAAATAATAATCTGCTGTAATGTATTAATGTATTTTCTAGAATAGCCATGTAGTATAATGATGGAAGGAAATTTTCTTACTATAAAGACATCTGAATTAATTTTTAGCAAAACTGAACATTGTCTATTTATGCATCCCTTTCCCAAACTCATTAAAACATCAATCTATCAATTCATTATTAATTGAATATTTAATAAAACTTATCACATCACATGATATGTACATACTTCAAATTAAGCATACTTCTAAACTGAATCTGTTGCAATCAAGAGAAAAAACTTAATCCTGCAGTTCTTTGAATCCGTTTATGAAAACAGGTTAAATGATGTAGACATAGTCCTAAGATGACTATGAAGAATGAGAAAAATTTACTCCCACTCCACCTGTCCCCAAGAAGAGTGAGTTAACGTTTGAAGTTACTGACCATGTAGTTTTAATTTAAAAGCAATTGGTTACATTTATTTAATCTCTTTTAATTCCAAATTTAAATTACATGCAGGTACATGCAAAGCTAATTTCATAAGAAGGTAGAAGCCTAGTCATGGACATTTTAAATTTGAAATATTTTTAACTAATCTCTCATAAGAAATTGTCAGCAGGGACAGTGATATTATGGAATTAGATTTTTCATATCATTTTGGAGCACCCACACCATACAGAAGAGGTTTAATCTCCATGACATTCTTTATGTTGGTAAATCAGCACTTTAGAGATAGAAGCGAGGTTTTCATCACTCAGTGAAGTGAAAGATTTCAGTCTGGGTGTTGTGTGGGGGTTTTGCTCCAGACCTATAACCTCAAAAAAGTTAATAGATATAGAATTCATAAGGTGGGATTTATTTCCTCTGAAAGGCAATTTGTATAACTCATATAACAAATAATCCAAGAATTTGGGAAACATCCTTCTAGTGGACAGTTTGTGAAGACATAAACTGTGTCTTGGGGAGAAATTAGCTTATTGTAATTGATATTTCAGTCTATTATACATTAAATTGTGAACAAAGAGCATTCTGAAGATTAAGCTACTCTCATACTTTTTAAGACATGAAAACTAGCATGAGAACTCTGAAAATTTACTGTTCTTGCTGCGTAATTCTCATACGAGACAAATAAAGCTTTTGGAGGTTATTTAAGAATCTGCTTGGCTGGGTACCTTTTCTCCTTCAGCAGACTTTATAAAACAGAATTTTTCTTCCATTATGAAGAAGTATGTGGAGATTATCATGTTTTATTATAGTTCCTCTCTTTTGGGTTATACATATAGACTTTTAAAATGTTAAGTCTTACTGTAAGGTTGGTTTCAGAGCTGATACAAAATCATTTGACAGTAGTTTTCAAATTTTATTTAAGGGTTTGACTCTTCCTTCTCACTCTATGCTTAACAACATTGGAAGTATAAGTTGCTTATTCAGTGACATATAATTCATCCTCATGTTTCCAAATCTCATTTGTATTCATAAATTTTTATAAAAGTTAAAGTGGATTGTGAGAAAGTTCTGACTTCATGGATGTAGGTTGCTCTGTCTGCCCTAAAAAATTCCAGTGTGCTCAGAGCTGATGGACACATTTGCTTTCCTTCTGCACGGATCTCTTGAGCCATGTTTCCTTTGTGATTGCATTTTGACTTTTTCACTAAGCCTAATGTCTCCACTCATCTGCAATAACAGTCCAAACTACTTCTACATTTACATAGCTGGCAGCTGATACAGGCACTGCTCTCATCGTGGAGTTGGAAATTATTCAGAATTCAAAAGCCTGCCTGACTTCATTTGGCAGGAAAAAGTTCAGGAGATGCAGCTGATGGCAGCTACAGTTTAATGAAACACAATGTGAAAGCACTGCCTATTCTTTCTTCCCCTCTCACTTTTGTCTAACAAAATAATGCTCCCAGGAGGTAGAGAAAGTGACATTTCCTATGCAGATCCCACCTATGACTATCGCTCAAATGAGTGAGCGACTTCTGGAGGATACCAGTATGCCATGCTGATTTAAATACATTAGTCTGTATAATGATTAAAAACTTAAAAACAGAGAAAAAATGTTTCCTTTTTTTTCTCCTCACCTCATAGATACGAATATAGAATTTTGTCCCAAGTGTCTTACATAGAGGTTGTTTTTCCAAGTACTATTTTATCTGCTGTTACATCTAAGTTTAAGTTCTTCACTTAAAACCCATATTTAAGTTAGAAAAAGTATACCTTCCTGGTTTGTTACTGACATATGCCATAAATATTTCCTTCTCCTACTGTTTTATTTTACTTTATGGCTGAAGACCTGCTCAGCATTAAAACACCAAAATAACCTCCATCACAAGATGGGATTAACTTTAAATCAGTATGCTGAACCAGTAGGAAAACATAAACACATCCAATGAAATAAATATGGAATTATATTAAACAGAGTTGGAATTTTCCAACTTGATTTAAAAATGAAAAAGCGTGGCTGAAAACACTTTTGAGGGTTATTTCAAATTTGCTAAATTCTATTCAGATTCACAAGTGTCCTCAGCTTCCTACTAAAAAATAATCAATTACCATTATTTTTGAAACCCACTAGAAGCTTTACTGACTTTAGTAAGAAAAATATTCATTATACCTTTCTGTACCATTTAGGGGATTTATCACACTGTCCATACAGCCTTTGAACAAATAAATTAAGACCTCTTAATGTTCTGAGATGACATACTTTTCTTCTTGTGATATTGTATACAGTTATATATGAAGGACCACAACCACATTAACCTAAATAGGAAAATATGGACACAAATACATGAGCCATTTAGGTTTGAAGAGAAATGTTTTGTTTCCATTAAGCATTATTAAATTCAAAATTAGTTTCTGGATCTCATTCATTTGTTCTTAATATAGTGGGAGGGGGTTGTCTGTTTTATAAAGCCAGACATCTGCTTGTTTTGACTAATTTCAACAGAGGTGCACAATCACATTATCTTTTACTGTGTACTTTTCATCAGGGTCAGGTATTTTTACTACCAATGGTTAATCTTTATTCTGTTATTTAAGTAAGTTCCAAACAACAAATCTGTTTCAGTCTTAAGCCTATGTATCTTTACATCCCTCATTCTTTTAACAAAAAAAAAAAAAAAAAAATCAATTTGCTTAGCAATTATTATTTAGCTTTCTTCTCTTTTTTAAAGTGCCAGGATGGTTATATGTAACCAATGCATAGGCTGACTTCTTGTGCCACATATGAAGAAATAATCATTATTTTATCCTTTATGCTGTTGTTTCCCTGGAAATAGATGAAGATCTGTAAGAATGCAGCAAAACATGGCTTAGTATCACAATTTTTTGATACTCATCTTTTATTTAAAATGAGGTAACATAAAAAATACATTTTTATTCTCCAGTTAAAAATTCTAATTTAATCACAGAAATAGCCATTTTCACTCTTCTCCGCTGAAAGTTCAGGTTTCTTGCAATTGCTAGAATATCTGAAAAACTGACTGTAGGTTTTAACAGTCTTATGTTGATCTATAAGTCTCTACAGAAGGCAAAATATCATATTATACTAATTTCATAGAATCACAGAAAGGGAGGTGTTGGAAGGGATCTCGGGAGATCATCTAGTCCAACCCTCCTGCTAAAGCAGGTTCACCTAGAGCATGTTACACAGGACTTCATCCAGGTGGGCTTTGAATATCTCCAGAGCAGGAAACTCCACAAACCCCCTGGGCAGCCTGTTCCAGTGCTCCATCACCCTC